>WEKY01000590.1:18514-36714 GCA_013390045.1 Picathartes gymnocephalus | reverse complement strand
TTTTATAAACTCCTTTTATGGGGCACTTAAAAGTTGGAAATGATTCAATACTGCCATTCATTTATCTAACATAAATTCCAAACGTTTTTGTTTTCTATAGATGATACATTTCTAATTCATGGGAAAAAACAAACTGTTACTCATACAGAGCACAATACAGAGTTGTAGTAGGAACTTTGCCAATTACTTCAGTAAGCAAAGCCTCAAGCTTAGGCAACCTGGGTCATAATCTTCCTGTCTGTGTTGTGCCCATTTCCTTTTTAAAGACACAGTTCTGTGTAGGCATATATGGATAGGCATAAAAGGTTATAAAAATTTACTCTTAAAACACAGGATTTCTATCAAAACTTCTACTAATTCCTACATTTATTATGAAGAGAGCCTTTTTAAACTCTTTCCTTTTTCAGAATTTCTAAACTTGTTCTTCTTTCAGGATTGCTTTATTTATTTTGTTCTGAATTTTATATTTGGTTTCTGAGCAAAGAATTATCTCATCAATGTCTGCGTTCCCACGCTATTCCCATGAAAATCTCTCCCAGGCTTGCAGACAGATGCACTGCAGATCCTGAGAGTACTAAGAGGGTCCAATTCTGTGAAGTGCTGAGCATTTCCTGTATTTCCCCAAGATCATGCCTTACTAGTACAGTTTCTTCCTGAATTGTTCCAACTTTTCCAAACTTTGTGTGGCATATTACAAAAATGTAGTTCACAGTTTCTAAGCTTTCTAAACTTTCCAGAGGGAAACAGCGCACAAGAGTCCAAGTACAATTTTGGCTTTCATACCAATACCAGTTCCCTGAGGAGAGTTTGAATTATTCTGTATTTTAGTTAAGAGGGACTATTATAAGTATGAAGCATTTTCTGGCAATACACTTTTGACTGAATCTTATGTTCACACTCAACTCTTCTAGAACCAATTTTTCACAAGCATTTAAAATTATTCCTGACCACTACAATAGTGCAAAAAACTCTAAGGCTGCAAATCCCATTTCATCACATTTAAAGAAGAGGTGCCTTTTTAAAAGCAGTTAGTCCCCTGACTGGCAGAGTAGATTTATGACAAAATAGCTATATTTCATGTGAAAAAGACTTTGTGAAAAGATTTATATGAGTAAGATAAATATAAAATTTAGTATCCGCCCATCTTAGTCCCTAGTTTTGCACGTAAATTTAAATTACAGGCTGGCCACAGAAAGGGTAGATATCTCTTAAAAAAACCTATTTCTCTCTTGTGTCTTGGCAGTAAAGTAAGCAGAAATATGGCTTAGTGAAAATAAACCAGTCAACGAACAAACAAAACAACAACTCTGTACCAATCCTTGTATGAGTGCCTGCTTTTCATTGGAAAGAACAGGAGAATGCAATACCCTCGACCACCCATTTACTTTAGACCTTCAAATTCAGTGTTTGCAATCTGAACTCAGTTCAGGAAGGAACGGGCTGTGTATCCAGTAAATTGCAAAACTTGCTGTGTCTCTCAAAACAGCAGTATAAAATGAAAGTTTTATTTATATTTGCCCGTTTTTTAAGTGATGTGGTGGTAGCTGTGATAAACTAACCTACAGATAAATTAGATCAAGATTTTTCAATCTGCCTTTTTACTGCCTATTTCCCCATTGTTTTGTACTTCTAGTCAAGTCAAAATTTGCACCTCTCTGACCAATCCTACTCCCTAGCATCCGGGCTTAACATGATTTAGAAAACAGAGGAGCATCCAGATGTGAGGACCCAACAGATTAGGGACTAGTTAGAGAAACTGAATGTATTCTAACCTGTGAGACTAAAGGAAATCTACCCAGGCATGCTGAAAGAGATGGCTGATGTGATTGCAGGGCCACTTACATCAGCTGAAAATCATGGCAGCTGTGGGGTGTTCCTGATGGCCGGGAAAGGCTTATACCTATATTCAAAGGAGGCAAAGAAGCAAAGACTCTAAGCTTGTAAGCCCATCTTAGACCAGGGAAAGATCATGGAGCAGGCCTTGGAATCCATTACCAAAGACATGAGTCGCAGGAAGGCAACTGGGAGCAATCAGCATCAATTTACTAAGAACAAATCATCCTTGACCAGCTTGATTTGTGTTTCAAGATGTCATCTCCGGCTACATGGATTAGAAGAGAGAAGATAATATAAAGTACCTTAACTTTCGTAAGATTTTCTACAGTGTCTCCCAAAGTAGTCTCATTTGAAAGCTGAAAGTATGACCTGGAAAAGCAGGCAGTGAAATGGGTTGAAAACTGTCTGGACTAATATAATTCAAAATTGCCAAGCCATTAAAACTGATATCTTTACCTAATATATCTAGTTCAAAACCAGCTTATCTCTTAGAGTTTTTAGAATGAGGCAGAAATAATTTGTTCTGAGTTCTCAGTGGAATCTGAGTGCCTCTTTTAGATGCAGGACAACATGGCTGAGAAGATAATGTCATACACTGCTAAACACAGAAGAGCAGTTCTGCACTCAGCCAGAGGAAAAGATAAAATTCTGTGAAAACTAGAATCAGTGAGATTTCAGGGAGTTCCCCAAAAAGTAAAGGATTGGGAACTTTTGGAAGCTTATATAGCTCCTGCTATGAGCACTGAGTCCCACAAAGTGTAAGAATTTCTTGTGAAGACATCAAAGAAATGCATAAATTCAAGCCTGAAATCCAAGCAGGATAAAGATGTTAGCTCAAAGTATACCCTTACAGTTGCTGCAGATGTGACAGATTGTCTTGAAATATTTTCCACGGACATCAAGAAAACAAATAATGGCAGCAGAAAGACATGGTGTTGCCATAAAAAGTAATAAGAAATTTCCGCGGGTTTACAAGTGGTCTAAGGAAACTCAATTTATGTTTGTGAGAATGTGACAGAGTTTACAAGTGTACATAGCTTCAAAGCTACATTTGAACAGGACTAAACAATCCAAACTTTCAGCTTAATAAACACCACACAAAATACCATATGTTTCAGCAATCACTGTCCTGATTGCTACGAGTGTTATGAAACCTGAATACTCCTAACAGAGCAGTCCTGAAATACTGGCACTAGAAGCATCTAGTTCTGGAGAAAACCATAAGTTGTTCGTCTATATATAGAAACAACCCTGGTATACAAACAAATACATTGCAACAAGTTTTCTTCTATGCTGAAAATTCCACAGTTAAGTTATTAGGTAGTTGAGAATAAGGAAAATATGTCACAAAAGACTGATTTACTATTTCATTACTAGAGGGGCAATTCTGGATAGCCTCTATCTTCAACAACTCTATTTTCTCATATGAAGCTATAGAAAAGCTGCTGCAGCTTTCTGGTTTCGTTTAAAAATCAAAATGTTCTGAAAGCAGTTAGATATTGTTCAGACCATCACTGATTAAAAAGTACTGAAAGTACTGAAAATTATTACTTCCTGATATTCCTATTTCTTTTACAAGTTAACATACTCATGTATTGTAAAATTTAATGGATTTCAACAATGTTGTTATCTTTTCTTGTAGATTTTTTTCTTTTCTCTCTCTCTTTCCTTCTCACAAAAATTGCATGAAACAAAGTAGAACAGAGAAGCTAGTCCGACCTCTATGTCTTATAGGCATTTCAAAAAGTAGTCTTCAGGAGACTAAAATATTCAGGAGAGATTCAGGTTGTAAGTCATAAGTATTTGGCAGTAAATTAACTTAGTAAATTAATTTAAATTATCTAGATAGAAAAAAGAAAGAAAATTTTGTGTAGGACATTATGATGAAGGGAAAGAAAAATAAAACAGTATTTCAGCTATTTGTGTACAGTGAGTCCTCTTGTAGATTTTTTTAATAATGAGATTGCATACTAAACAGAGGGGAAGAGTATCTTCATACCATCTCTGGGCTTCTCTGGTCTGAATCTTATTTCTATTTGTGATGCTTCAGACAAAAGTATAGCCAGCCTTCTGTCCTTTGAAAACCCCAGATAGCTAGGGATAATCATTCTGTTCCAATGCTTAGAAGTGATGAAATAAAGTGTGAGCTTTTGTTTTAGTTCTTATTTTCCTGAAAAACTGAAGCAAGGAAGTTGTTGACATACCGATTCACGAACTAATCTTGATCTTTTCACAACCTCAGAAAGAAATTACCATGGATAGGAACTATTGGAACAAGAGAGACTTCTGAAACCACGTTGCATCTTTCCAAAGACATGGAAAGGTGGATCAAATCTTGTTTCCTAGGAAGTAATCTAATTTGTCTTAAAGACTTGAGATAATTCCAATCTGCAACTTTCTCTTGTAAATGGTGTAACAATTAACTGTTTAGCCATTCAAGTAATACAAGTTTGAACTTTTAATTGCATTCTGTAGCAAACGACTCAATCTTCTTACGCCTTTGCTGGCAAGACTTAAAAGCCAGTCACTCTTAGATATCTTTTCCACATTCCTACAAACAGTTATCATACCACTTGCTATACTTTGGGCTGATTCCCAAAGTGCTTGCCAGGAATGAAAGATATGATATACTATAAAAGTATTTACTTTTGAAGTGACAAAATTGACCTCAATTCCATCGGTGAGTATTTATTTAATTTGAATTGCCTGTGGATAAATGAACTTTTCCAGGAGTAATCACTGATCATGATCCCATGTAAAACACTGAACACAGCTCTACCACAATAATTTTGCTAATTAAACTTAAGAGAAATCTGTGGGAAGGCTTCCTTGACTTTACCAAGCACTGAATTTTTTCCTAGATCGCTGAAGACTATATTTCCATATCTTTTCTGACTTCAAATGCTAAAAAAAATGATGTTTCTTTGGTCACTTTCATCAGATGCTTTATTTGCCCGGTCAGTTTTACAAGCTGCTACTGAAATAAAGTTTGAGAACCAGTTTTGGTGCCTGGGAACCAGCTGAATTTACCCCTTCAAAGAAGGGTCATGACATGCCTGTGTCATGTTGTACCTCATGTGAGAAGTAAGCAAACTGTTGAGCTGCCTTATGCTCAGAAAGACTTCTATCACCTAAGTCACAATTCCAACAAGACAAAGTCCATTTCCTACTGCCAGCGACAGAAAGGAGTCATAAAACAATGAATTCGCCTTTACAGTGCTCAGTTAGAGGGCCCAGGTTAAAAGCAATCTTGAATCTCTTTTAAAAATGCCTAGTAACATAATACAGCTTCTGATACCAAAACTTCCTGAAAGGAGGCTGTAGCAAGGTGGGGATCAACCTCTTCTCCCAAACAAGAAGCAATGGGATGGGAGGAAATGGCCTCAAGACGCACCAAGGGAGGTTTAGATTGAATACTAGGAAAAAATGTCCACACTGAAAGTGTGTTCAAACACTGGAACAGGATGCTTAGGGAAGTGGTGGAGTTACGACTCCTGTAAGTGTTTAAAAAACATAGAGATGTAGTGTTTGGGGACATGGTTTAGTGGGGGAACTTGCAGTGTTAGGTTCATGGTTGAATCTTAGATGATCAGCCTTAATGATCCTATTATTCTACCTGGAAATAATTTTCAAAATAATTTAAGATCCTATTACATGGAATTATTTTCTATGTGTTATGCAAACTTTGGTGTGAACGACTTACCTATTGCCTATAAATGAAATTACCAAAATATTTAAAATTACTTTAGACCAAAATAAAATAGGCAGTGGAGTAGGAATCCTACAATGAAATGTCTCTCTCATTTGGATGAATTCTTCCTGCAGGTGAGGATCACAGCCCTCTAGCACAGTGGGATCAGTAGGGCTCTAATGAACAGCTGATGGGGCCAAGATTTGGGAGAGTCACGGGCAGAACCAGTAAAATTTTCCTCAGGTACTGCCTTTTAGTGGAAGGACAGCTGCACTTTTTGGGAAAATCTTACTTAGTTGAGGGAGAGCCAGTTCCAGAGTATCTAAAAAGTGACAGAGCAGATGTGTTTGTTGAAGAGGTGGAAATGAAATGCTTGGTAAACACCAGAGCTCCCAGTGCTGGACATCATAGCTGACCTGCACCAATTCTTGCACTAGTGGGAACTTCGTACACACACATACATAACCCATGGGACAAAAACATAGTAAGAGCATAATTACTACCTTGATTCTAGCTATTAGAATTCAGTGAAAACAGTAAGAACAGATTTAATAGCTCATATAGCTTCTGTGGGAACTTCAGATAACCACACATACCTCAACAGGAATTAAGAAAGAATTTCCCATGCATTTTATAGACGTTGCATATTCTATGTGGATTCACACAGGAAGGTGATTTACCAGTGAGGAGAACTGAATCAATCTGTCATTTTGAAAGCTGGTATTGATAGTGCTTTTGGGGAAAAATTTGCGAGTAGTATTGTAAGATTACCCGACAGCAGGAAATGCAAATCTGTGCCTTTTTATTCAAGTAAATCTTAAAGACTATCTGCTAGAAGATGACAATGATGTGTGGAAGAAGATAGAGCTATAATTTATTCACATAGATTAATGAAAAAAATCCACTCTCTAACAGCTGGGAGAGAGAATCTTTACAAAACCTCTTTAAACTAGGAAAAAATATGTGCAGACATTTTTTTTTTATAAATCCCTCAATCCATCCTGTATCAATAAAAATAGTCTTGCTTTTAAACTTTCCACTTAATTCTTCATATACAGTTTCCCATCATAGTTACATAACGTGTGTTTCTCAAATGATGCTTTTACATATATTTATGCCATTTCCATATGTTAAATATAAATTATTCATTTTATTTGCTGTCTA
This sequence comes from Picathartes gymnocephalus, assembly GCA_013390045.1. Lineage (NCBI taxonomy): Eukaryota > Metazoa > Chordata > Aves > Passeriformes > Picathartidae > Picathartes > Picathartes gymnocephalus. Next base: position 30,023 of record WEKY01000590.1, on the reverse strand, counting down.
AAACTGTTTTGATTTTCATTTGTAGAGATAGTCAACACTCACCAATTTCAGATGGAGATTATAAATCATTACCTTTATATTTCACCTAACACCATCCAAATCAGTACCTTCATTGCTATTTTATTCCCTGCCTCTGATCTTAACTCTGACAAAGACTGTGACCATGCTTATTTGTTTCTTTCTCACAGTATGCCTTCTTTCCTGGATCAAAAACATACTCATAGATGCCTTGTTCACTGGTTTATCGTGTCAAATGCAGTCAATCATTGCATTCAGCAATTGTTTCCCCACGGACTTAAAAGTGTCCCTTCCCATGTCAAGTGCTGCCCCTAGCCCACTGTTATTTGAAGACAAGATAATGAGAGAGCGTTTTTAAAAATGTTTTACTCATTAATAATTCTGTGATTTTTTTTTTTTTTTTGTCTGTCTCCTAGTGTGAACTGCCTTACCTTGGTCTTTAGACTTAAATCTTCTTGAAATAGGACTGTTACTGAAATTAAACACCATACTAGCAGCAAGTGAAAAAAATAAGAATAATGGTGGTATTGGTAGCCTGCTAGTATTTTTGCTTTAGTTCTCATCACGATCAGACATGATTAGACTTCACAAACCTATTTTAAGTAGTGACAACATTATTTGTATTACTGAAGCGCTCAAAAGCCACAGACTTGGACCACAACCTCATTGTGCAAGATCCTGTACAAACAGGGCAGGAGAATTACCCATACACCAGAAGGAATGTAACCAGCATAAAGCAACAACCCTCATGCAGACCTACCTGGGAGTACAAGGAAAATGATAGTTTGTGTCGTACAAATAACGTTCTAAGTGTCCAGGGAAGACTGGGATCTTGACTGATATCAAACATTTTCAGATACCCCAGCAAAAGAGTACAGTACTGAAAGCATTTGGAACAGTCAATGAGACAGCTTTGCTGATCTATGTGGGCATGATTCTTATGAGGAAAAGCATGAAGGCTTCCAGCCTCCTGTGTTTTGGTTTTTCTCACAATTGTGAATCTTATCCTGTATTTTTCTTCAGCATCTAGGCTCTCATAATCCTGAATATTACAAAATATAGAATATTTTTGATCTAGAATATTTGGTGTTTTTTCTTCATGAACTGTTTCATCTTTTAACTTTTAGTGAAACATGAACTGTTGTTATCCTTCCCTTTTCCCAATTTCCTCTTTCCTTTTAAAAAGGATCATCCACTGCTTCTCCAGAGGTCAATATGCCCTCGTGCTTCTTTTCTCTTTTTCTGCTTTCATATATAAAAGGATTATGAGAAACACTGACAATTCTGGAGCTTTTGAAGAATTCTCAAAACGTTTTTAAGCAATTTATGCTCTTCAAGGACTCTACTGAAATGCCTTTATCATGCAGGAATCAGATATTTTCTGAAGTTCTATCACAGTCATAAAGATTATATTTGTAAAAATTTGTCAACTGTCCAAATGTATAGTACAGCTCATAAAAATGTACATTAAAGATTTTACTATATCATGAATGGCATCATTGCTACATAACTAATACTCATTGGTAGCTACTACTAGGTATCTTGTTACAGACCACAAGACTGAGGCATGTTTTTTCTCAGTGCATGCTTACATGCTGAATTTGTTGCAAGATTAGAGTGTGAAATGCCAGTTGTTTCTTTACAGTCTTTCACAGGATTATGCAGCAAGGTAACAACATACACATTGTAATGCAGTTTTTGATAGTCAAAGGAGACTTAACAGGAAAAGGGCACTTCTCAACAATGTTATCACTGTGACTTAACCAAAAAATGATTTAAAACTTAAACTATGCATGTATGTGCTTACATTAATATCAATCAATGACAAAACACGGTACCAAAAGCATATGAGGTATGTTAACTAGAAGGAATCTTTTGCCTGTGTTGCGACTAACCCCATCGACACCATTTGCAAGAGATCAAGGAAGTTTAGAATTAGAAAACACATGTGTTACGGAAGGATGGTAGTCCCAAAAGGCATTCTTACAGGCAGACACTGGTGAAACGCTGCCTTGGAATTCCTGTACCCCAGCTTTCACTCCACCCTACCGGTAGCCTGGGCAGGAGCAGCGGGAGATCTGATGGGGCTCACGTTCTGCAGGGCCCTGCAGCAGCACCACTGATGACCCCGAGTGATTAAGGGTCAACAAACTTCAGCCTGAAGCAACTGTTCTATGAACTTTGGCACATTCTGAGTTGGCTCCTGCTGGTTTGTTGCCTTTGGCCCTTATCTTGCCGTTTAGCAAGCATTGTGAAATTCTGAATAAAGTTACAAGACGTATCGGTTCTGTCCCGGTGACTCAAGCTCTTGCTCTTCAAATGTTCTTGGTCTTCAAAATTCCTTTCACAAATAATCTCATCTATCAGCTAAACATTTTCCAGCAGGCGTGTCAAAGGACCCATCAGGAAAAAAAAGAAAAAAGGGGAAAAAAAGGAAAATATTGTATAAATATATATTAGAAAAGGTCTATATATCATGTGGGGCAGGGAAACATTATCAGAGTCCCTGTGATAGTACTTTGGAAAAACTACCTACATTCTATGTAGGCACAAACTTCAGGCCATAACTAAAATCTATGTTTTGAATTCAGTACTGTGCATCATGTTCAGATGAATGAAGGCAACAACTACTTCAGAAAAGTGCAAATATCTTTGGGACATGAAAAGAAAAAGAGGAAAAGAGCAGTATACTTTTGAGAGTACTTATAAGCCTAATCTCATTGACTCCCAAACGTTTATGCTGCTTACAGAAGAGAAATTTTAACATAAAGTTAACTAGACTTCTGAAAATTTTGTTATGCTTTCAAGGCAGAACTTAGGATCTTGGAAGAAATTACAAATTCTTCCTTATTAAAAGTGCAAGAACATATAAATCCCCAAAATGCTTTATTTCTTGACAGTATTTCACAATATTTGACAATCACATGTCTTCCTGAAGTGCTGAATGGCTTCTAGGTAGATAGGTTGTCTGAATTAGAAAAAAAAAAATTAAATGTCTATCTTTTCCTTATATAGAATCCATATGCTCTGATTTTTCCCTGTAATTTCTGTATTTCCAAGACATTATTCATGGGATGTGCTAAACTACGTGAGAAACCTGTTAAAGATTTTTTTCCTTTCCTAAGAATACAGAGGTTTTAAAATACCCTGAAATCTCTAAGGACGTTGAAATGTCACTCAGTGCTGGCAACAGCAAAACTAGATATTTCTTGAATTGCTTTTTTATTGGCAAAACGGCAAAAGAAGAATTGGACAAATTGCATGTGACTCTGTAACAAACCTCCACAATGAGCCAACACAATTGTGTTTTAATGGTTTGAAAGCTGGATATGAAATTGGCTCTATCACTTTCTGTCATATTTTTGCTATCTGCCTTAAAACTATCACCCCATGGATTCTCCAATCAGATATGAATTGTTGAATTTAATAGCAGCAAATTCAGAATTTTAATATTAAATATTTTAAATTTAAAATATTGCTATCTGAAAGTTCCATCATGCTTTCAAGGACACCTATCTCAGTCAATGTTTTGAAACTCATCACATTTCAAAGGAACAGTATATTTAATCCCACATAATCTTGCATTTACCCATTGATACTTGTAAGCTGTGTTCACACTCATAGCGCTATAGCACTGTGGTTAAAATCTGCTGGACTAAGAGTAATGGCTTTGTAAAGAAAGTGCGTTCTGAAGGATCACACACTACTGAGTGATTAATTCCATCATCTATTCCTTTCCCTTCTATGAAATTAAACCCTACTTTGTTTTCACATTGTAGTCTTCAGACTCAATGGCCAATAATTCCCCACCAGATGCCTCCCATGTGTAGTTTTTCTCTCACCTATCAAACCACTGTGGGAGAATAAACCTTCCAGTCTAGTGCCATTCATATACAGACAATATTGTCTTCTCAGAGTGGGAATCCAAAACTTCAGAATAACTTTGGAATGTCAAAGGATCTCCTATCTTTCCATCTCAAGGAGTACCCAGTTTGCCTTTCTGTATTCTTCATGGCAATATTTTACTGTTATGTTCTATGTAATGTGTGCAGTATTATTTAAAATACAATAATAATATTTCACTATTTATTGGGTGGTAAGATATGGGGAATATCAAGTATCATTACAGATTGTTTGGATTTTGCTTCTCTTTTAAAACAGAGATAGTACAGAAATGTCATAAAGACAGTTCGGTAAGAGAAGGTAAATAGAACAAAATTTCAGAGCACAAGCTGTGTGTTAGGGAATAAAAACAGACAAACTAAACACTTTGCTAATCTCTATGTAACATAGAAAGGTTCTTCAGTTAGTTTGAAGAAAATAAAAAGTGGCAACACACTGGAATGTACAGTTTCTATTTATAGAAAACCCCACTAACTAGAAACCCATGCTATACAATTAACAATTTACACCTTCATTGTATAGTGCAGTGCAGAAAGTGAAAGGCTGTTTCATTTCTGTATTTCCAGACACGTGTCATTTCCAACCCCATATTTAATAGTGTGTAACTGCCTGAAGGAAGAGATCAGAATGTGTGGCATGTCTCACTGAGAGGAATTTTGTGCATTAAAAAACCCCAAACCACGCTCTTTCAACTATTAAACAGAGAGCTAACCAAATTCCTTGCTTTCACTCTGGCTTTGAAGTCCAGAAAAAAAAAAAAAAGAAAAAGAAGAAGGAAAGCAAGCAAGCAAGATGTGAGACATGGAAGAGTGAGAGAGCAACAGAAAGTGCAAGAGACAGGAAGAAGGAGGTCTCAAAAGGAAGAAAATTCCTTACAAGAGAGGTATATGTAAAGGACAAAAAGAAACTGTTTTCCATGATGTCACTCACAGCATATCTTTCTCAGGAAAAGTACTTGAAAAGCCAGACATGGATTTATTCCATTTCAGTAATGCAAACTATTCATGCCACGTTTTCAAACCATGTTCCAGAAGTAAAGAATATTTTGTACAAGGCATAAAATAAGATAATTATTTATCCACTGCCAACAAACTGATTTGACCAAGCTAATACTTCAGGAATTGTCATTGCCTCTTTACTTTTCAGAATCCATTTTTTTCCCCAGTTTCCTCCTGGTTGATAATCTGTTCCCTCCCCACACCCTGCTTCTTGCTTTTTTCTTCTTTCATCTCTCACTCCCTTAAAGAAGCTGATGCAAGGTTTTTTCCTTCTTTCTTTATGTGCATGCTTCTACTTTCCTGTGCTCTCCATCTACTGGCAGAAAGATTAAACTGTTGTCACTGTTTTTCTAACTCAAATTCTGTCTTCATTCCCTCATTCTGTGCTCCTTTATTTGTCTTGGACTCAAGCCTGAAATTCTTTCTTAGATAAAACACAGGAAATTCTCACCAAAAAACATATTTACATATTACATTGTTTCTTTCCCCTTTAATACAGCTTTTCTTTCTTGAGGTTTTGCATATTCTCTCTTCAGCTAAACACACATTATTCCCCTCCCCCTTCCTTCCCCCCATATCACACTCAAAATAACCACAACTGCAATCAGAGACATGAATTTATGGAGCCTGAATTCAATACTAGCAAGACTGACAGCATAAACAATTATTAGTGGCGTACTTGTCTCCCACGGGCACCGGCCTTCAGTCCATGGCTGGGAAAACATCAAATATCTATCTTTGCAATAAGTGCCAATATTCTACCTTGTTCAAGTCACGTCTAGACTTGTCCAGCTGTGTATTAGAAGAGAAGAAATTCAAATTCTTATAGAAATGAGGAAGACTGTGGCTGCACAACCATTCCAGTGATATTATTGGGACTGATCTAGTGAAAGACAGCCATGGAATATGTGGGAGGCAAAGTGTTCTTTGGAGCAGGGTGGGTACAATTTTGTGTAAGTAAACACAGTGACTTTAGGCAAGATGCAGAGGCAGAGTAAAAGTCAGAAAGGTGGAAAATGCAAAGAAAATAGAAGGAATTCAGGAGCAAATGAAAAAAAAAAAAGAAGAAAGAGAATAAAGAAAGAAGAAAGAAGAAACAAAAAATCAAAAAAGGAAAAAGAAAAAAGAAAAAATAAAACAAAAAGAAAGAACAAGAAATAGGAAAAAAGACACTGTAAAGATTCAGGAGCATAGTTAATCATCATCTTAAAATAATTCTGATCTTTCCTGTTTTTATATACACAATTATGCCAAAAGAGATTTAAATTTCATAATATCTCAACATGGGTCAAAATCCCATCAAACACCAAACTTTTGGATCTGAAAAATAGAAGATTACTTTAAAACACTTTTACTGTAACACTATAATAAGTAGAACAATTCCTATCTTGTCAAGACAACTTTTTAAATATTAGTTTAAATGGTCACTAATATTTATTATCACTTTGGAGATGAGCACACTGGATACTCAAAGCAGTAGGTTTCATGGCAATTTTTTGGCAGCTCAGATATGATTGCCTGCAATCAGGTGCATCTCATCTGCTTTACATGGCAGTACTGCATGGGACAGCTGAGTGGTTTGAACCCCCTCCTTGAATCAGACAAAGGAGGAGACAGAAAGCAACTGCACCCCTAAACCTGAGCATTATCTTACAAATTAACTCCTGAAATGACACTATTTTTTCCATCTTCAAATCACTGATCTTTCCCTTCTCCTCAATTGCTAAGGGATAAGGTAAAGGCTCTCAGTCACAAGATGGTCTTCAATCCGTGCTATTTAGTTTGACTGGTTCTCTCCCAGTGATCTGAGTCCCTGGAGATGTAACAAGTACTCACAGAGTCTGATAGCCATACAACGGATTTCTTCATAGAGCTATCCAAAACCAAAACTAAAGGAGTCCTGGCCAAATTACGAGTTAACAAACAATTCAGCTTCTAACAACAGTTTGTCCCAGCTGAAAGTCTAGTGCAACACTGTTGGGCTGTATGAAGTTGCAGCCTTTTGTCACCTATTGGTCTGCTGGCAAAAAGTTCAAGTTTTTTCATAGCTTTAAAGCCTCTTATCCCCAGCTCCCACTAAACCTGTAACCTAGCTTTCTGCAGCAAGTCTCCAAGTTCTCTCACTTTCCATCCCTTCATACTGTCCAGCAAGGCGACCTACTGACCCTTTCTGAAAGTCTATTCTGAGTGATTTTGAAGGTATATCGATCTATTACTGAACAGGATGGAAACAGTCACAAATGTATGAATACTTCTTTTTCTATCGTGTTTTTTGAAGTCTTTCACACAGAATACTTTTTTTCTTATTTTGGCACAGTTCTTCAACACTGTTTTAAGGAATTACATCATTAAAATCCTTATACTAGTCTGGATATGGTATAATTAATCTCCCACTGTATCTTCTAATTATTTCCTCTCAAAGAGGTAGAATTCTAAAAATGGTGAGATGTACAGATGTAATAACTGATGCAATATATCCCAGTACAATTTTAACAGGAAATTTCAGATTCCTTCTTTTCAACAGTTTCCCAGAAATGTTTGGCATTTATTATTTGCTGTGAAAGGCTCTATCAGGCATGACACAGGGAAAGCATGTGTCACTAGGAGAAGTTATGCTGAGATAAAACTCAGTGCAAGAGAAACAGCTTACATGTGAGAGAAATAGCCCAGTAAGGGCTTCCATGTACAGCTGTCAGTGGTTCAGAGCATGTCTGTGGCTCTGGTGGATCCATCTAGACTACTTTCTTCGCCCCAGACCAGCAGTGGACTAGAGGATGTGTATAGAAACATGGAAATCCCAATGACAAACTGTGATTCTTGAGTGAAATGCAAATCCTGCATTAGGACTTCATTGCATGACTGACAGTAAGAGTGTCATGATAATGTGCACCATCTCTTGTTTTGATGGGTTATAATCTTTTTCCCAGAAAAATGCCTAAACACGTTTTGAGATCAATTTACTTTTAACTTTCAAAATATCAGTAATTTTCACAGATTTAGTCCTCAAAAAAGATTATCCCTTGTTTTTAAGAAATAGTGATTACTTGCTGTGTACCTCACTTTTCCAATCAGCACCTCCTGCGGTGATCATTTTTGCCAGTGTTGGCTGATACTAAAAATAATGCAATTCCATACAGATGTATACACCTCTGTATTGTAGCAATTTAAACAACAATAACAAATTATTAATAAAACTTTTCAGTGCTTAGTGGATTTTGTTTTACTTTAGAGAAATAAATTCTTAATGCCACTGACATTAAGAAGGAATTTACATATGTTGCAGCAGTTTTGCACTCACAGGCTTCTAATTGAAAACCACTTAAGAATTTTGCCCATCTTTCCACATGCATTCAACAAGAATGCCATACTCCATCTCAGAATTGAAATTCTTCAATGGAGAAATGCACTATACAGATTACATACTGACAGGGAAAATTTGCAAAGTATTTTTAAAAAAATCTCCAGTGCAATGTCACGTAAGCTTTTCTTGGCAGGTGCTGAAAAAGAGTTAAAATTTCATACTGACATACAATTAAACATATTTAAGCAACTTCAGGAAGAAAAAGGGAAACTTGGTAGGGATTCAACTCAATCCATATGGAAGAGTATAGAAGACAGACTTGAACTAAACTTATCAGGCATTAAAATTGGACAATAAATGGGAACATTTCATGTAGCATCTGACATTCAGAACATATTATCATGGAGAGCAAAGCCCAGCAAACTCTCAAAAATTTAGGCTTGACCAACATCATATCAGAGTTGTTTAACTAAAAAAAATGCTGATATCCTAATATTCTGGAGAAATCTACCATGTCTGGAGAAACTGAGCTGTTGATTTCACAAGAGGAGATTTACTGATGAAGAACAATTTTTAAATTGTTTTTAAAGTGCAAATACACCTAAGTTTATACACAGCATAGTTTTGCTTTCTTCATTCCCTGCTTTATATCTAATGTAGTAGGTTGAATCCCTGTCCTCAACACTGCCGGTCTGCAAAATCAGACTGTACATGATAAAACAGAGTATTCAACATAGTGTTAATGCAGACCCATCTAAAATTTGCTATTTTCTGTGCTTTAAAAGTTCTTTAGGCTCTTTGTCTTAAACCAAGGGAACATCAATGTCCACCCACTGTTACCATCACCCTAATATTTAAGTTAACCCTTTAACCTAATGGTTGGAAATAGCTTTTAGAAGAAGTCTTTTGCTCATAATTTTCACCTGGAAGATTCCATTAAATGAGACAGTTTAGGCATATCCACAAACCACTGGAAGGAGACAAGACTGCCAGAAGACTTATCTGGCAATAGGTGTGTCATCATGAGAAGCATCTATTTGCTTAAAAGGAGTGCAAATAAATGAACAGGTTATTTTATCCATGCACAATAGATAAAACTACCTTTTTCCCCACTTGCAAATTAATGTCTGCATATTTCTTTACTTTTCCAATATAAACATTGCTTTGGGAACAAGTTCTAAGTCAATAAGTGACAGAAATTTTCACCCACAGTTTTTTTCTTCAGTCAAGTTACAATATGTCATTTCTAAACATAAACTAAAAATAGACTATGGTAATTAATTTTGATCATTAAACCTTTTAACTGCAGCATAATCCCTTAATTCTGCAAAAACATATCTGCCTGTGTCTAAGTGCTTGATGTCCCTGTGCAGTGCCCCTCATCTGAAAGAGCAAGACACCAGGTGGCAGCATCCAGTGAAAAAAATGTACTTTACATTTCTAACAGCACCATTAATGATGTTACTGCTGAAGAAGTCATAAACTTTTTCTTTAGTTTATAAAAAATGATTATCATACACAACCAGATGGAGACAGTGTTGAAGACGGTGTCAGCAACTCTACAAAATGAGGAAAACATGAGAAAAACCCCAGTATATAATCATGGCTGCTATAAACAAGTTGCAAGAAGAGACGGAAATGTAATTGTACCACTTGATATCTTGGCAAGTCTCTGAAGTCTTCATGCTTAGCACTTAGCACTTCAGAAGATGGGTATTTATTTAGATTCCCAATATTTTGTTGGGATTGTTCTTGGAACTGGGAGCAGATAGCCTAACACATGGATTTCCTGAGTCATGCTGCACCTGTATAAAATTGCAAACCTTTCATTGCACTGTGAATTTACGTTGGTCAAGATTCAATATTGAGGGACAGAGAAAGTGAGAGAGACTGCCCCTGACCAAAGCAAAGGTGATACCTGTCAAAGATGTCATAATTGGATTCAGTGATTTAGCTTCAAATTGTAGGAGCAGCTTACTCATTAAAAAAAAAAAAAAAAAAAGGCTCACCTTTAAGATTTACGGTTAACACAGGAAGAGATACTTAAAACAGAATACACATTCCTCTGGGGAACAAGACAGAGCCAAATAAAATTTTTGAGAAGTTGATATAATGAATACAGCATATTCCTGCTGTTTTCTTATACATGATTGGCAAATGTAACTTCATGGTATTTATTTTTTGTAGGGTAAAGTCACAAGCTGTTAGAATTCAAATGAAATTGTGATTGTGTGAAAGTAAATTTAGTAATTAATTCCCTTACATTGTTTTCTAAAACACTTTCTTTAAACACAGATAGGAAAGACAATACTAAATTAATCAACTTGATCAGGTTCTGAGAAGACTTTTCTCATCTTGTATTCATAAAAATTATCAAGTTTTAAAGAAACAGTACTTGAATTAATGTTGCACAATAAGGGCCTTTCTCCCTGGTGCTTACCAGAAAAAACTTTTAAGTTTTGCCTGAATGCATAAAATAAGAATTCAAGGAATACTATAATGGCAGCAAAATTTAGAAAAGATATGTGAGGACTTTGATAAATAAGCAAATATAACATAAAAGTATGATTCAGACACCAAAATCTATCACCTTTCAAACTGTATGACCCACTGCTAAAGATCTGTCAGCACAAATGCACTGACATATTCTGTGTTTACATACCTCATAGTTCACTGAATTTACTATAAAACCGAATGCAGTAGGAAATGTAAACATTTTAAACCCTTGCAATAATTTGATAATTCTCCATCATGAATATTTAATTTGAAATAAAGGTTTCCCTGTACTGTAACAGTTTCCTTGTACTGTATCCAGTAACAAGATTTATGAAAGTGGACTCCTGAGCTCATCCAAGTCTTCAGTGATAGCAGGAGCTTTGCCTGAAGCCCATTCCAGTGCTCAGCCAGACTAGGTAATTTTACACTGGCAGGCATCACTGATGTCTTAAATCACTTTGAGAACTGAATGCATCTTAAATGAGTCATTATAGCTAATCTGAAAAACAATCTGCTCCTAGGTACCAGCTATTCTGGTGATAATAGATGCCTGATTACCTTTGTACAGTGTGATTAAGGCTAACTTGGACACTGTTCAACCAGAAGGGATACCCAAGACATGGAATAGAAAATAATCATGGCTGGTTTTTTTTCACCTGAACAGAAAATAAACAGACTTTGCAGAGCAGATGTTCAAGGACAAAATTTTGCCCATGACCTTTAGGTCTTAGTTGCTGTTGTCCTTCAGCCAATTTTTTGTACAGAGAAAGTTAAAAAAAAAAAAAAAAGGACA
>WEKY01000590.1:4215-18501 GCA_013390045.1 Picathartes gymnocephalus | reverse complement strand
GACAATGATAATTGATTCAAGTTTTCCTTAACCGGCTTTTAACTGGGCATTGGAGACGGATATGGTAACTTGCCTTTAGTTACTAAAACACATTTTAAATACTGTAGTCCCATATTGTTTCTATAATAATCAACACAAATTTAAAAAGAAATTATTTCTGGTCTTTATTGTTAAGAATATTTTAAGTGTCCAGATGTATAGCATTGGGTTGTAGAAGGCAATGACATGTAGAATGTTTACATTCCTTCCTCTCCAAATCCAGACAAGATACTCCCATTTTCCAGCATTTCTCATGGCCTCTGGGGCAAAAGTCTGTTGACTTCTTATTTTTTTAAACTGATTTCAACTCTCATGTGATTACTTCTAGCCAAGTGTATATCTTCAAGTGTTAATATAAAAAATCTTTGTCTATTTTGGAGGCTGATTAATAAATCCTCAGAACATAAAGATGTGCTATATATAGAACCATGACTTTTTTTTTTTTTTACTCTGTGAACATCAGTAATATAAGGATGCCAAAAACATTTCTTACTATCCCATCCTAATTATGTAGGAAATGTATCTGTTCAGTCACATGAATCCTGATTTTCTCAAGGATTGTCTGTATATGCACCTTTCCAAACAGGTGCATTTTGTGGCTCAAACACCCTATTGGTCACATGATGCTATTTCACCCTGACCATGAGATATAAAGGTGGCATCCTGAATTTAGGATGGAGGTTATTCAGCTCTGTGCTCCTCGTAAGCCCAAAATACCAAGTACGGCTGCATATCAAAGGCCTTCCTACTGCACTGTGCAGAATCACAGAGAAGTGAACCTGTACAAAAACTTAAAGAACTTGTGCATGAAAATAGACACAAATAGCCTTAATTTTATTTAAAATAATATCTATTATTAATTTGCAGAGAAAATTCTAACTGATACTGAATTTTAAATACAACCATTGTTTAACACTTTATGAAATCTGCTCATGAAAATTTAAAATGTCCTGCTTTCCATAAACCAGGGAGTGAATCACTTCCACTAGGATTATCAAACCAAATTATGCTTATGGATATCCCAACACATTGTGACACTGTTTGAAATTGGTTTAAATCCATATAAAGCTGAATGAACATGAATTGACACAGTTTGTCTTTACACAAATATTCTATCTATGAGCTATATCCTGTGTAGTAAATATCTTTTACAAGTTCTTTATCAGGAACTAGATCCAAACTCATGTTCCCTGCCCTGCCTTGGTATTCCCATTACCCAGGTCTGCATATGATGTGGTGTTCAACTTTACAGTCTGACTTTGATGCAGTCAACTGTTTGCTACAGTTTGTTTAAAAATATAACAAATCATTCCATAATATAACTAATCACCCTTGTTCTCCCGTTTACATACTGCTAATAAACACAACAAAAGAAGTTGTCCTTGGAGACTAAGCATCTGGAATCCTTGAAGATCTGCAGTTACAAACTCCAAAAAGGGAGTAAAATCTTTGAAAGAGTCCATTACCATTAAAAAGTAGCTCAATGAGTTTTGAGTGCAGAATAATTTTATTCCTATAGTTAGTCTTACAAAAAAACTCCAGACAAAATCCAAATTAAAACTAGAAAAACAAAAACAAAACAAAGAATTTTCCCAAACCCCAAAAACTATAGTCTCCTTTATAGACAGAATACTATGCTGTGAATTTTCAGACGGGAGGAGATCACTACATGGATTGCTACAGGGTGTGAGGAGTTGCAGCCTGCAAAACTTTAGAAAAGAGTTATGTTTGGAGAAACTTCACTTAAAAAAAAAATTATAACATTCTATAATAAAATAACATTTGCATTTATGTTCAGCATGATATATTCATCACAGAAAAAGTCAAATAAATACTCACTGAAGCTGAACGAACATATAATATTTAACTCCCAGGAAGTGGCCCACACTTCTGCAAAGGCAGGTGTTAAGAGTTCCTCAAATGTAAGCAGAGAAACCAAAATTCGAAAGGGACATTTAATACCTTAAAAAATGAAAAAGTGTCTGTGTGTTTCTCAGGACTGGTAAAATAGGAAATCACCTTCTAGCATAACATATGTACTTATTTGAGAATTTGTGCTGCTATGTATGCAGTGACAGAGTGCAGAGCACTCTATTTGCTATAGTTATGCACTGATGATAAATTACAAGTGAATTTATTTTTGTACAAGTGAACAATCCCAAATGTAAATGTTTATTAGAACTTCTGTTGCCCACAATCAAAGGCATTAGTTAACTTGCTATTATTGCTGTGCAGTAAATGACAGGTGGCCTCTATTTTACTTTTTATAGACTTGTTCTAAACATATATTTATGCTAACTACACTTCTTATTTTAATATTTTATCCCTGATTTTCTGCTGGTCTTGTTACCAGAAGCATTTTTCAATACGTGAACAGATGGAGCAACAGTTATGCTAAGGCTTTTCAGCAAAGGCAAAACTTAGACGTCTGGATTTCTGTGCTTCTTGAGGCAGTGCAAACAGCAAGTTCAAGAGGGAACAGAGAGAATGTCAGGAGTTTCTAGGTCATCCAAGCATTTCTGCACACGCTGATGGCCAAGGTATTTTGAAGAAGAATTCTTCAAAAGATGGAAAACACACAAAAAAGAACCATACTTCTCATAGTTCTGTGTATCTATGAATGGGTATAGAAGGAGGATTCTGGCCGTATCTGGGCTCTCAGGCAGCCCTTCCTCACCACCTAGCATGCACTGGGACCAGCAGAGAAGTGTCTGCTTGCTCAGAGGTTCCCCTCCGATCCTAAGCATCTGGAAACACTTGCCAAATTTTGCCTTAGAACGATATTTTCACATCAGTAGGGTAGTAGATACCTTCAAGAGGACTAGGATGACTGGGTTTGGATATCATAAATCATCCACAGTTGTTCTCTGATGGCATCCTTCGTGAGATTTAGGAAATGTTCTGAAAGATATCACTTAAGAAAAACTTATCTTCCTAAATAGGATAGCCCCTTTAAATTATTTTCTCATATGAAAACTCAGCTTATGGCAATAATCAGTTGTTAATAGTGTGCTTTTAAATGTGAAACTTTTAGTACTGTTTGCCACTAAACTGGCCCTTTGAGACAACTTGCATTTTTTTTCTTGAGTGTCACGCACAATCTAAGTAATGAATAGTATAATATTTTTTTTTTATTTCACTTTCAATCTGGAATAATGAGAGAAGTTTAAAAAATATAACCTTTGTACTCACCCCAGCCTTTGGTTTAGCCCCAGAGCTGGCTACTGAAGAGGGACATGCTAGGTCAGGAACATGGATATTAGAAGACAAGTTTGTTTGTGAGTGATTTACTGAAGCAACATCCACTCCACTTTCAGAACCAGATTCAACATCCTGTAGAAAAATATTGCAAGTCCCTTTAGTAAATGTGAAAGTGAAATAAAAACATAGTTCTGAAAAATGATGGAATATTTAGGCAAGCTCACTTAAATACATATGCTTGCTGTCTTTTTCAATGTGGTGATTTGCATCAGCTGCTGTTCTGAAATTATAAATCACTATTAGCATCAAAGCTATAATTCCCCTAAATGGCAGAATGCAAGGTAAGAAAAATCAGTTAAGGACTGTAGACGTTTGACATTTTTCTCTGATATTCTGTATTTCCTGTGTGCTCCCACCTTCTGTCTCTGCAGCACTGCAAGCTAGTGAACATCTGTAAACCATTACACAGATGAAATGACATCACCATTCAGCAGTTTATACAATGCAGAGGTACAGCTCCTTAGTTTTTTTGAATCACTAGACACTTATCAGCCAAACACCATTTCTGGTCAAAATGCCCTTACTTTTAATGACACTGATTACATTCCCCTTTCTGAGAATATAAAGGAGATATATAGTATGTTTTATTGTTGAGGAAGTAAAAATTGAGCGCATACTTGATTTACTGCATAAAGTGAGGGCAGGGGATTGTACTGTTTGCAGATAAATTGTGACACATGTCTGGCAAAGACCTGGCTATGTGTAGAACCAGCCATATACTGTCAGGATTATTAGCTGAGGTGTAGCCTGCATGAATACAGCTACACAGTACGCAAAAAAAACCCCTGAACTCTAAATCCCAGAAAACGCTGTGCAGACAAAGCCTCGGTTTCCTAAAGCCAGGTTCCTAGAATAGGTGAAATATGGGGTGAATCATCTCAGGGGCTCTGCTCCTAAACTGAAAAGATACAGCACTCTTTGACTCATTAATTCCAGTTAAGTCCCTGGTCTGCCAAGCCAAAGCTGCCATTTGATCAGGTGCCTCTATGCCGTGTACACGAGTGTGTGGTGTTCTGAAAAGGGTTAGAAATTAGAGACAAAGCTGGACTCTAGGTAGGACCATGTATTTGAGTAAGATATTTTCTGCCAGTGAGTTGTCTGCAGTGTGAAGCACTGGGAAAAGCAGCAGAGCCATGGAACAGCCTCTACAGCAGTCAGTTTGGCTACAGCTGCTCTCAGAAGTTTCTGGTTATCAGAGCTATGCTGCCACAATGCAGAACCATGATCCTGGTCCTGTTACCCAAGTTTTTACATCACATTCACATGATTTCTTACTATAAAATAAAAATGAGCCCAAATCCAGTATCTATACATCTCAAAAATCAGATCTTTTGATCTTCTGGTCCACACCAACCAAAAGTTCAAAAATTTCTAGGAAATCATTGTCCATAGATTGCATATATCCCATGTTTGATGCAAGCTGTCTTTCTGTAGGGCTGCTTTGCAGCATGGGAATTGGTACTACCTCTGATTATCAGGAAGGGTTACTTATACACATTCTTTCCACTCCCTTTATTGCTGTAAGAAATTAGCTAAAATGCTGGCATGGATTGGTGAGATATAGAGAACAGATGTTAACATTGTATTTCAGGTTTCCTGTGTCATCAGTGCTTAAGTAGATACTGTGAGAACCGTGATATCCAGTGGGAAAATATTTAACGATGAGAAGTGAAATTATGTGATTTCCTCTAAAAATGGCACATTATATAATTTTCAGCTGATCAAACCCACTAAAATACAGCTTTTCTCACCTACAGACCACTCACCTAGCAATAATGAAGCCTGGCTTTCAAAGGAAAAACTCCTTGCTATTTAAAAGAAAATATCACTTACCAAAACAAATGATACCAATGCTAGTCTAGAGATCTTGGGGCAGTGTTTCTCAGGTTTCTTGAACCGAAAAGCAGCTGCAGTGATGCAGCCCCTGGCCGCCCAATGGCCAGGCTACACCGAAGGTGGATGTCCCCGAGAGGTCCACAAAAAGGCAGCAGCTCGCTAGCCCACAGCAGCAAATGCTGCGTGAGACTGTAATCCAGAGGCATCGGCAAGGACAAGGGGCAGAGGAGGCCCTTTGGCTCACGGTTCCAGCAGAGCTTTATTCACGTGTAAGGCATGAATACAAAGAGACCACTCTCCCCTGTGCAGGGGTTCTAGAAGGGGGGCAGATCTCAGGGGAGGGTACAATCATTGAACTGATCAGAAGATAACCAGGGAGGGATCTCAGGGAATGGCAACTGTTAAGCCAATAGGGTAATCACAGGGGAGGAACATATTTGAATTATCCCAATGGGGAGACAGGGAGGAGAGAATTTTCCAGAGGGTAGGCAGGGGAAGGGAATGCCTGACACCTCAGGGGTGGATACAACTCAGGTAAGGGGTGGACAAGCAGGGAATGATGGACACGGGTGAAACTGAGTAACTGAGGGACACAGGAATGAACCAACTAATACAGAAAAGACTAACAACAAACCATAAAACCCACCATAACACTGCAGCACATGTGGGTGAAATTAACAGGAAGCCTGCACAAGAATACCTTGGATCAGCCATTTCGTGTTCTTCAGTTACATGTGTAAACACTTTACAGAGAAAAAGAATGCATTAGTCATGTTTGAGGCTGTCCCCTCTCCTTTTGGATTACTCTCAGCAAAGAATGATTCTTTTAAGTAAATGAAAAAAACCCTAAATTAAATAATTCGGGTTCTGCCCAGAATCTTACTTTGAATGGCAAAGGAGTTTGTGTCTTCCCCTAGGAGATAAACAGGACCAGTAGCTCAGAATTTCTTTCAGTTTTATGTAATGTCAAATGACACATACTCATGTTCTGAGATTGGTGTGACCCTGAGTCTGTGCTGACTCTGCATTTACAGTAAGTGATAACTAGAGAGTCAGACTTTCTGAATCTTATTGATCTCCCTTTGTTTTATCTGGGAGTTCTGAAGCTCTTATTTATGTAAGGATGTCAAAAGGAAAAAATGGATGCCAGTATTATTGCCTTCAAAACATGTATATATACAAACAAAAATACAAGTCAAATTCTTTACAAAAAAGGCTTTAGTTCTAAACCAAGGAGCTGAAAAATGTGAGGACTGAAAGAAAAAGGTGAAGCAAAAAAAGATTCTATTTAGAATAAGAATAAAAAATTGAGCAAACTGGCTTACAGGTATATGCCTCCGTTTATATGTTGGGGTGCTGGATGGGGAAGAGCCTGCGCTGAGAGCATTTTCAATATCCTGGTCAAGCTGGTCCAGTTTCATAATTAACAGCACCATTGAATCCAGTCGTGAACGATCCCGATCTTCTGTTATTTCCTATGGAACAGAAAATACAACTGATAAATCTGAAATGGTATAGGTTGGAAAGAATAACCTTAAATTATGAAAGATCTGCTTCTTAATTTGCCAGGAAAGCACACTAACTAATAAGCAGAATTTTTTTTTTTTTTAAATACTGCTTTGAGTAACCCTATATAAGTAATTTTTCTATACTCCGTAGAAAAAGGAGACACAGCAGATCCTCAAAAGTGCAACTGAAATCAAGGTGTTCAATTACATGGGCTAAATAATGCTCTCAAGGAGTTCCTCCCTTTGCCTTTTATATAGAGATTTAACATAGAAGTTAGAAAACTAGCCTGCCTCAAAATTCAGGAATATGAAAACCCCTACTGGTTCCTATACAGATTTTCACAATTTGAAGTTAGAAAATAAGAAGTTCCATTAACTCACTTGAAATAATATTTTTATAAATCCTTCACAAGAAATAGATGCAAAGATGTTTCAATTGCACCATTGTGCCCAAGAAGTAGGCAAGATAAGTGTCCAAATTAGTCTTTTATATTATAGTCACTAAACTGTTTTTCAGGCCATACAGAGACTTCTCTTGTTAGGAATCCATTAGCAGGATTTTTGTAGACAGTTTCAAAGGCATGGCAAAACATGAATTAGATGGTTCCTGCTAGAATAAAGGATATGTATAGATAAAATAGTAATATAAATCACTGTCTACATGATCTTTAGGTGAAGACAGAAGTGAAGGTTACTTAACCAGATCTTAGAAAAGCAGAAATACAAATCTGTTGGTCCATAGCAGAGTTATGAACAATGTACAATTCAAAGGTCAAACCCAGGGAAACTTTGAATTTCATTTTGTATTACAAATTGGTATTTTGCATTGGGTTTCTAAAAAAAGCTGCTGAATTTGCAGGATCCCCTGATGAATTTGAACTGAGTTTAGAGTGGTTGTGAGAGAATATCACCTCAAAATATTTTAGGAATCAATGAAATGGGTTAAGTTTCACTTTCTTGCAAATTGAAAACACAGTGTCCCAAATGATTCATTGCCACTGTAGAGATCTTCATTTTAACTGATGTTAAATTGATACCTGAAGTTTACAAATGTCAGAAAAGTTATTCCATCTAATCTGCATGGGTGCAGAAAGCCCAGTGGAGCAGCTGTGTCTGCTAACAGAGTAGACATGGCCTCCTTTGTAGCCGGGTCCATGTTCACCATGGTGAGCCAGACTGTCGCCAGTTTACACATCCAGAGGATGCCAGTGCTGTTACGAAAATAGCTTCCTACACAGTCCCCTCACTGTGTTTTTATTTCTATTGGTTTTGCTTGGAAATACACCACTGTACAGGCTAATCAACCTAGAATTTACACTTGACTTAAAAAACAGAAATTCATTGCCACACCACAATAAAGGAACTGGTGGTGGCTGGGTGGAGTTTTTTAGTTTGTTTGTTTTGTGATTGGTTTTGGTTTTTGGTTTTTTTTCCCTCAGGCTAGAGAGATATGAGGCATTTCACTCAAAGACAAAAAAAAAAAAAAAATCTGGAATTTTCCCCAGGAAAATTATTTGATTCATCCTGCCAAAATAGTGTAAACTTGCTTTGCATGCAGCAGACTGAGAATGCTGGAGAAGAATCTGCTGAAATGAAGAGGTGGCAAAATATTGCTCGAAGTGATACTCAGGCTTGACACAACGTGCTTGCTTTGCAAGGAAACACTGCTTTCAGAAAGCAATAATATTATCATTATGGAATTTAGCTATTCTGTTTGAATATCCTAACAATGTGGTTCTGGGTGCTGTTCATATCAACGTGACAAATGTAACATTTTAATATAATTTCTGCTTTTACAGCCTACTAAACACCTGTTTTTCTGGGGCACTATCAATCTGTATTCATGACAGTCTTACCATTACACAAAAATATTAACACATAAAATAAAAATGGCTAATTTTGAGTTGGAAATTCATCACAACACGTAGAAAAAATATTATTATAAGATTAATTTATGTTTAGACAATTTTAGCCTTGATAGTCTCCAATGAATTTCCAAGAGCTTTATAACCTTTTTATCTTTTTTGTATGTCCCTTTTGTATATATTCTGAGATTTTATTACTGAAGTATGATACAATCCATAACCAGCAAGGTATTAGCAATTATTTTGTTTTCTTTTGAAAACACAGTATTTCCTTTGCTTCCAGTCTTTCACATTATTTCCCACTGATAGCTATTTAATTTCCAAATTAGAATCCAAAAATATAAATCACATTTATAGAATTATACAGAAATCCTACATTTACCATTATGAAGTCAAGCATTAGAAGGTGTCTGGTCAAAGACAGCCCTTACAACCTTAATTTCTGCCTTAAGGCATTTGCATAGGGCAATTCAGGCATGCATCACAAATATAAACAGTAGGTCAAACTCGAAGTGTTATTTGTCTGGAGATTTTATTTTTAACATGTCTCCACACAAGGAGGAAATGGTTTAGGTCATGAACTGGAAAAAACAATATTTCTTTTAATTTGTATCCTCACTGGTGTGATAAAGAAGCTAGTTAAATTTGAATATATCCATATGTTTAGAACAGAAAACATTGTAACTCTTCCTAGAATGAAGGAAGCTTGAATTACACCTAAAGTATTAAAATCCCCTATGTTTTTGCAAGGAAAACAGTCTATAAGTCCTGTTGCTATCATCAGCAAACAACGTTAATAGAATGAAAACATTTTTGAGAGCATGCCTGCAAATGAGATTTAGCTGTTTTTTTAAAGTTGCTTTTGTGAATTTGGAGCTCATATCATTATTTACAAGAATAACACTACATTTTTCCTCTATGTACTCCCAAGTGTCTTCAAGTGCTTGTGTGTCTTTTTACTACCAAGTTGCCTTGTGCAATGTGTGAGAAGACCTGGGAATTTTTGAATATAATGTTCTCTCCACATAGTGTTATAATTTTTATTTTGAACACTCGATGGATTAAAAAACCCTGCATGAAGGCAGCATTAATCAGAATATCTCTAGAAAGTACTTATCCCTTCCTCTTTCTTTATGGTTTCAAGAATTTCATACCCATATTAGCAATACATTACAATTACTTTAACCAACTCAAATGAAAGAAACCAATTAAAGAGTATGGCACTAAATTTGGATATAATACCTCTATTCTGTTTTGTCCAGGCGTGGCAAAATGGAAGTGGATGCATTCCATTTCCTTGCTCTCTTAAACCCTGTATTTCTGCAGGTGTGCTTTCGCCTTTCACCTCTAGCCACTGTTTTACAACACACACACAGTCCCTGCTGCAGTCCCTTTTCCCACATACCTCTTTTAGCTGTGTAGAGCTGAAGCAAAGGGTGCCTTTTGAAGAGGGTGTAGACTGCTAATTGTAAAACCTATTTTAATTTTCTTAGCAAAACTTTTGTACAGAAGCAGTTGGTACTCAAAACTAAGTTTGTGCTCTCTCTTAATACCCTCAGGGGGATTGAGTAACTCCTCGCTTCCCTTAAGTTCTCCCTTTGAAAGCATCTGCTGATTTCCAGACTGAGCAGACCCCCATCAGTGCCAGTGCGATCCCCTATGGTGGGGGAGGGGGGAG
The DNA here is from genome assembly GCA_013390045.1 of Picathartes gymnocephalus. NCBI lineage: Eukaryota > Metazoa > Chordata > Aves > Passeriformes > Picathartidae > Picathartes > Picathartes gymnocephalus. The sequence continues at coordinate 8,314 of WEKY01000590.1, read as the reverse complement.
AATATCCCACTCCAAACATCCCCCTGCTAGGGCCATCAGGGCACCACCTCCTTCCTAGCACTCTTGTGTCAAGATGCTCATAATAGCTTTGAAAAGGAAAACTTGGATTTTACAGGCAAGATTTTTACACAATTGACAAGGTGAGCTGGAGTACCCACAAAAGAAAGGGATCATTTGTGGACAGAGCTGGCTGACTTTTGCCTGGTATTCTTGATCTGCAGCCAGCTGGACTGAGTTAAAATCTTATATTAGTGCTATATATTTCAAATGGCATTAAACTGCTCATTCTTTTCTCCCCTTGCTAAAAAATACCCTTTTTGAAAAAAGAGAAAGTTATTATATATCACTGATTTAATACTATAAAGGTTTTCATGCGAAGCAAATGAAGAATGCAAAATATGCAGTTTTGAAATTAGTCTGATGATTTTTACTAGCAGATATGCAAATAAGGTGTAATTTTCATTCTTCTACGTTGCACAGTAGAGTTTACAAACTTTCAAAAAATACCCAAGAAATTTATCTTTCTCTAAATTTTACACTACTGTACCATATACCTGCCCATAACAGGGGTTTTGGAACTAGAGGATCTTAAGGGTCCCCTCCGACACAAACCACTCTATGATTCTATGATTAGAGTCCTATTCATTATGGGAGGGATTGCAGGCAGACGACATTAAAACACAATGACAAGGTAAAGCATTCCGTTCCTTTTTGACATAAGACACAAGGCCTAGACACCAGAAAAATCACAGTAAGATTACTATTATAAATCATATTTGAACTAATATATAGAACAGACTGAAAATGGAACAAATAACTTAGGCTTACACTGGTGTACCCACCACAGGTGGGAAGACATGCAGCTATTCATCTACACTTTCACACCTGCTGTTGAGAGAGTAGCTTTTCTTCTCGTTTTCCTTACAAGAACTTTAGATCACTTATTAGTTTTTCCAAATATATTCAATAGCACTAGTATATATGTGCTTTTTAACTCCTGTCAAACACACAAATAAGTGATGTTTGTAAAAACAGTCTTCAGAGGACCTTTATTTCTATATAATGTCCTAATTGAGATGTTCGCTACTGTATCCTCAGTGAAATGTAAAAAACACAACTACATTAGAAAACCAATCTCTGAATAACATATTGTCTTAACAAAATCAGTGCCTTTTCTACTTCTAGCAAAAAAATATGTCTCCTTCTGCAGAGCAGAGTGCTTGCAGGGATGGTGCTGCACTCTAGGGAAAAAAGTAAAATCTGCTGAAAAATGATGGAGAACACAAAATCCAAGTATACCCAACTAGGAAGTTACAGGAACAAGGAGATTTCAGCACTAGAAGTGAGGTGCAGCTTCTCAATTTGCCTAACTTTCAAACTCATGTGCTCTTCACAGATACAGTCTCCTGAATTTAACCCGATTTTCATTGCAAAGACTTGACATCTTTCATGTTCAAAGCTAATTTAATCCAAACAAAGGCATTCCTTTGCAGTAATTTCCTTTCTGGAGCTGTTTTATTTGCTTAAACACATATTCAACCCATAGATTATTTAGTGTTTTCAGAGTTTTTTTAGCATTCTAGTTTTCCATGTTTCATGTCAGCTGAGTAAACTGTCTAGCAGATATGTTGTTTTAATAATGAAATTTAGAAACTCACTATTGATGAAATGGAAAATCACTCAAAAACCTTGGTGCAAAACAATCTTGTGCAGCTGTGTTAACTCAGCAGGGATGGCAGGTAGTAGTCACTCCTGAAGTGGTTGTTCTTGAAACAGAACAGCTCTGTATTAAACAAAGTCAATCAGGATACTTACTAGCTAATGCCCTATTACCACGGGTGCCTATTAATGGAAAACATAGACTTCTCAGACTGCCATTACCACACTAGAATGATACCAATTTTCCTGCAATATTAATACAAATAAGTGGTGGCACTACTTCCAGTAACTACGAGAAGCAAAACCAAATGTACGACTAATCAACTCAAAATGATACATCTTGTCCAATGTAGAAGATAATTACCTTAAACTTTCAATACAATTTCATAAAGTATAAATGATGTATGAAATCCAGCTCTGTGTCTTTGAAGTTACACTTGATTACAGTAGCCAGTCTGATGACACTCAGCTCCCAGTAGGCATTCCTGATTTGGCATTATATCAGTTTTATGACTACAGAAATTTGTCAAAATCAAATTCCATAGAGACACAGAGCACAATATGATTGTAATTTCTGTTCACTAGGTGGAAAAAAAAGTATAGTTAAACAGTGTAATTAAATAGTTAAATAGTCATGCTCTTTCCAGCAAAAACAAAATTCAGTTACTTTCAATCTGTGTTCTTCTTGATATTTTCTAAATTAGCATTGTAGTTATTCTAAAATCACCTTTTATGACTATAATGATTATGACTTACAATGTAGGCAAAAAAGCATATTTTTACCTTTATTGGACCCTATTTCTGTTTGCTGTGAATGGAAAGACTTCTGCTTTTTGGAGAATATTATGACAGTAATCTGAATATTAGTTATCAGACTGGAAAAATAATGTAACTAAATAGAAATGTGATGTGAATATGAGAAATAACTGATGTTATATTTTTATGTTACTGAAAAACGACCTCAGATCTAGAAATTCCGTGCAAAATCAACAAGAAAACACTTCAGTGATCTTCTTGTTTCTTTTCTATTATACTATAAATCAAAGACTGAAACAAGGGAAAAAAGAGACCATTTTATTAATCAACAATTAAATCAGCATCAGTGACGTGAAATTTACCTTTGGCACGTGTTTGTTGGCATGTGTTTCACAAATACACTTATAAGCGAATCACTTTGTGTACTTACACTTTTTTATATCTTTATCATTTAGTGCATTTCAAACACAGAAGTGAGGAATTGTTTACAAATGGAAAGTAAACCAAATAGTTCCTGTTTTACACTGCACTGAATACAGTGCAAAGGGCAAGGTGGAAGAAGTATGACTGTAAAGCCGAATTTGTCCTCCAGTTTACCAGTGAAAACATAGAATCCAGGTAATGCATTGTATCTCTGTAAAGCCTACTGCTGACCCTCTACCCTGCAATACCTGAACACAGAGCAATACTAGCCCTGGGCAGCCCCCTGAAATTAATGCAACTCTTCCCACAATTGCAATGGACTTTGAATCAGACCTAGTACAGACATGAGAATTAAAACAAACAACCTCTGCACAGGTGAGAAATGGGAGCTCTTGTCCTAAATGGCTTACATACTACCCTAGTAAATGAAGAGTTTTAAGAATACAGGTTGCACTGTCAATGCAGTCTTTTTAGATATCTTTTCATTCATATGATTGTGACACCAATAAATGAAAAAACAGCCTGTTAAAAATATGCAACACAATGCCCTTGCTAATCATACCTTAAGAAATTTGCATATTATTCATGTGTGAGAATGTGTGGGGGTGAGGTGGTGGTGAACATTCACCACTGAGTGTTTCAAGTCCAGTTAACACATTACAGAAAATTTCCTTCATTCATTTTCTTTGTCCTACAAAAATCATAAAAAAGTCCTCATACAAGAGGAATGGGTTTAGCTGGTTACTTAACCAGAGAGATTGGTCAGCTCATTATCAGGAGTTGCCTGAAAATTTTTATATCTTGAATGACAAAATGTAGGAAGACTTTGTCATAGACTACAACTTATTGAAATCAGCCCAGTGCTTATGGCTTCTGAGAAACTGGTAAATTATTTAGTTATCTAGGAAGGAACAGAAAAGGCTGCATTTATCATTCTAGTGTTAGTAATCTTGCTCAGGTTAGCAGTGTACATGAGAGATTCACTAGGCTTCTGTGCCAGACACAAACATTTTCCAATCCATCTCATATCTGGAGGAGGCCATTAGAAGACAAAAGGAATCAAAGAAAGCTGAGATATGGTGCATTCAACAAGAAATCTTTTCTTCCTTGTAGCCTGAAGCGTGACTAGATGATGAACACTTCTGTAAAGAGGCAAGAAATATAAAATGGAACTTCAGAGTTGGTAGTAAAAAGAATGAGGAGAGGATAAGTTCTTGTATGGAAAGATATAGGATATAGGCAGGTATATACTGACCAATCT
>WEKY01000589.1:0-26606 GCA_013390045.1 Picathartes gymnocephalus | reverse complement strand
TCTGTTAGACAAATCACTTCCTCAGTGTTATCTCCACCTGTCATTCCCTATCTTGTTTATTTGTATTGCAGACTACTTACAGCAAGACACATTTCGTAGTAAGTGTCTGGGCCATGGCTAATATTTACTCCTTGTTTGTTGTCATGATGTTTTCAGATCTAAAGTGACTCTTATGGATCAGGTTCAAGGGTAAACTGCACAGTGCTTTTAGTGTTATGGAACAATCTCAGGTGTGTCTGCACTGAAAATGTACTCCAGTCCATATATCACCGGTACTCTGTAAAATCTAGAGTTATAAACTTGGCTTTTAAGGTCCCACTTTGCAAAAAACCCTGAGTGGTATTTTTTTTTTTGTTGCTGTCTATAGAGAACTTTTCATTTTAGCTAAGTTCACATTTTCAAGCCTGTAATAATTTATCACAATGCCCAGGATAACAAATCTTTAATTCTGGGAACCTCTGTTAATTTTCATATTTAAGAAATAAAGTCCAGGTGACGTCCAACCCCAAACAAGCTCTGGACTTGTAATGTAACAAATGTGGGATTTTTCATTTTTTAGACATCTAACTAAAACTTCTTCACAAAAGAAAATTTAATGCTGCAACAATGACGTGCAGAAATGAAAGATTAAAAGAAGTTTTTTGCAAAAGTTGATTCAAGATTGTCAGACAAAATCATTTGGTTAACAGCTTTATGACTGTTCCATTCTGCTATCATTGCTATGTCTAAAGGTCAATCTCTTTACCCCATAATACAGATTTATTTTGTTTGCATAGCTGATCCAGTCTTTCCTCCCTGAGTCAGATGTAACAATTTCCCTTTGACCTTCTCTGTAGGTGTTGTAGAAAAAATCCTGCACAAGTTGTTAAGAGGGAACATGCACAGACTTTCCATTTTGACTATGGATTAAATAGAAGTAAGAGAAAAAGAGTCCAGTGGCAGGATAGGGATATGGAAACACCCCACATGATTGGGATGCTTTCCTGAGCTCTTGGGAAATAAGGATCCTCTCCTAGGAATACAGTGCAGATGCTAATGCATTACTTAGGCAGAGATTAGCACTTTGAAATACCATGTATTCAATAAACTTTATATAGATCAAAGAGACATCCTTTGATGGATGACTATTCTGATGTCAGCCTGTCATAATGACTCTCAACAAACTTGATATTTATCCCCTTTTTCACAATTTCTGTTCTATAATAGTAATAAGACAGTAAGAAGAGTGCTTCCAGCCAGTGGAAACGGTGGAAAACACTTAGTCTTCATTTGTGTTTCCAGACTGAGGATCAAAACAATTGCTTTGGTATACCATGGACATTCACTGTCCTGTCTCTTCAGCAAATCACAGGCAGCCTCTAGTTTTTGACTGAATGAGGTAATTCTCTTTCAAATGGTGCCCATAATTCAGATGATGACCTCGAAATATGAACATAAGCCTGCTGCTCAAGAAGGATGGGTAGTGCAGCATAATTCAACAAAAATCAAATTGTCTTTTCTGTGTGATTGGCACTAAGGTCCTGTCATGAGAAACAGAAATTTTAGGTATTATTAGTTTAGGATTTGGGACATCTGAATTCAATTTCCTGTGATACCTGACAAGCCCACTGGGATGGATACTGGACAAGTGTAGAACCGACAAAGGACTGTGTTGCCCTGCAAGGCACCATCCAGGCATACAGAGTGCAGAGTTTTTTTCTGGTAGTAGTTAGGCTTCTTATGTAGTCACCTGTTGTAAACGAGATGAAAAGCAGTTTTCCTATTAAGGGCAAAGATTTAGGTGTCTGACAGCACTTTAGATCATTGTTGCCTGAGTCAGGGTGGCAGACAAAAACCTCCATTCATTCAAGTAGTGCCCAGAGAAAGGTCCCTACATTTCTTTGAAAGAAAAGGGCAGATTTCTCTATTCTTTTTTTTTTTCCCCCCCTTTCTGTGTCCTACAGAATACAAATGATAAATCAAACCATAATCTCCTCAGTGGCTGTCATCCTCTCCAAGTTCAGATTTTAAGACAGCATGACTGCAATTACTTCACTCCTTGAGAAAGTCTACCTTTTAAGTGTGAAACCCTACCACAAAGTTTCCAGAAGACACTTTTATTCGTGTCTTAAATTTTCCTCAGCTCTTTAGGTGAAACATCTGGGTGAATGTTGTCAGGTATTGTGTATTACTGTGATTCTACTGTGATTCTCCACTCATTGATTCATACTGAGAATCCTGGTAAAGTGTATCTGTTCCTACTTTTTGCTTCAGCAAGACAAGCCTTTTCTTTGTGGCCATGAGCCTTGCAGAATGAAGCAAAAGCTTGAACCATCTCTGTTATATCTCACTGTGTGCTTGCCAAAGCTGTCCTAGTGTGATTCCAAGCAAAAGATCAGTTGCTATTTTCAAATTGATATGTCTTATCTATTTCATGGGGCTGTTGCAGGTTGCTCAGTTTGCAAGTACATCTTAAAGCACCTAGAAAACTCAGATTGTTATAACAGCAGAGCAAACCAAAATGTTTTCCAAAGCATTTCTCTGGTGCAGCAACTTCTGAGTACTGCTGGAGTTTCTTGTCTTCCATTCTGCCGCCTCTTGCCATGTCCTCGCCATTCTTCTACCTGAGGGCAAAAGATGTGGGGAGGGTAAAGAGATAAATTTTATCTTATACCTGGTTTGAACAATATATACTTTTCTACTTCTTATGGATGTCAACACATTTTTTTTTTAGCACTACCCCTTGATAAGGCAGTATCAGCATTCAGAGGCATGGGCAAATCAGAGTTCCACAGTGCATATAAATCCCAGCACACCTGGATGTGCAATCTTTAGCTTCCATATTTCTGTAAGTAGCCAGTTCCTGGAACCATCTCATAGAAAGGACATTTTTGTCCCAGGGGTGTTCTAGCAAGTAAAACCTGGTTGCAATGAGTTCCTGTTCCTGAGCAAAGTAAATGCAAATGCAGTGGATACTCAATAGAAAAGCTGTCCATGGATTTGATCCAATAGAACCACTGAGAGTCAAGCACTTCTCACCAGTAGTCCTATTCTGTACATCTTGTGTGTTAGTCTTAAGGATCATCTTGAAAAGATATAGATTTTGTAAGCAATATGATATGTTGAAAAAAACTTGCTAGTGTCAGTATGTGAAGATCTTGACTTAACCCTCCAGTCCATTCAAAATTCCTAATCTTGAAATTGTCCTACGTGAACAAACTAGTGGACTTCCATGCATATTTAGACATGATTACCTGTACTTCAAAAGGTAGCTATATTATATTATTATTTTATCTCACTAGCTACGACTAAGCTTTGATCTTATCATCGGTCTGCACATTTTTTTTTCAAGTCTTTCTTGCTTAGAGATAGACTCTGATTTTTAATAGGCTTATCTATTCTATTTACGGTACCAACATATATGAAGTGGAAAAATATATATACCAATATATATACCACTTCATATATATACCAATATATATGAAGTGGAAAAAAAGGTTTTTCTGTGGCTGAATAAAGGATTTTTTCAACTGTGGTTCTGAGGAAACAGTGGAAACTGATAGAAGAGGGAAAGGAAGGCCTATTTTAAAGTGAGCTTGTGGGGCCTTGCATGCCCAACAGTGACAAAAGTCTGCTTTTGCATACTGCATGCTTGGTGTGCATTAGCTCCTGTCCCAGTTCTAAGTGGGCTACAACATCTTCTGGATAGTGGCAGCTTTGCAAAAATAAGTTACCTTTTTCTTCTAAAATCCTACATGGATATAATAATTTTCCACTGCATTTCTGTGACTGAGCTGTACATGAATGGTACTGACAAAAAGCAAATGTTAAGCAGAGAGTCCATTGGTATTTATGTTAGAACTCATTTGTATTACATTGGAGAAGGCATTGGTAGTCATGAAAGAAAGACAGAAATCCCTCTCAAAAGAGCTCTGTCACAGAGCACACATATTAGCCTGCCTGTGATGCTATTATCCCCTTTTTAAGCAACATTAGCAAGTATATTGTGCACCAGCGAATAACAAAAAATAGAAATAAAGAGATTATATTAGACATTTCTTGGAACTGAGATTAATTTTTGGTCTCTTTTTGCTACCTTTAAGGAGTCCTTGTTCATGAATGTGGTTTGTGGGTAATAGCATATTTAATTAAAAAATTAATTATATTGCATCTTGCTACCTTTTGTTCAGTCGAGTAGGAATTAAAAGATACAGAGAGGGAAGATTCAGATTTTTGCCCAGGTATGTTAATTCTGCTTATTGTCAGATTCCCACCTGACTTTTCCCTAAGAGTCCAAGGTCCGGTGATTTCTTCAGAAACCTCCCCTTGTAAAAATTCTGGCTACCAAAAGGAGTAGAAAAGACACAGCTATACTCAGTAATTACTCACAGTAAATGAAAACAGGTCAACTTTTTGTCAATATTTGTGCTAGTTTTTTGTTACAAACCTTGTCACCTACTGAGTTTATGTAATGAATTAAATAAAGGGGACCAAAATGTTATCAGGAGGTATTCCCAACCAGAAAAGAATCCAGCTTCATCACATTAATGCCTCACTTCTATTCTGCAGTTTTCATGACACAGTATCTACAAATTTGGGTTGCATGCCCTTCATCTTTCTAGCCACAACACTCAGATTTATGACAGCATAGATTTCCCATTGGAACAGATGGCATACTGCAGCAGAATTTATTAAAGCTTCATTTCCCAGATCCTCTTCTGTAGCACTTTTGCTCATTCCCCTCCTTTTCCTAACGTGACAGAGCATTGTATGTCTCCGACACTGAAATTAGCACAAAGACATGTGGTTCCTCGCAAATCTGCTCTGCATAAATAATCATTCAGATTGCTGACCTGCTATGTCTCCTAGCTGGCAATCACACAGCAAAGCCTGTAATTTCTCCTACTTGCTGTTCCACCTTTCCTTATCCTGACTTCTATGTTGTTATGCATCTCCCATATCTGACATTAGAGAAAATAATCAGCTCGGGTTTAGGGATATTATCATTCTAGGTCTTAAGTGTATTTTGGCTTAGCAAGAAGACAGATACGTATCAAAAAAAGGATGTGACTCAACAAAATTAGACCAAGTTAAAAGTGTTTAGGTTTTCAGGAAGTATTGTAATTTCAGTTTTTCCATAAATCAGATTTGTAACAGATGAGTGAAATGTAGGTCAGATGCAGCAGACACCTTTGTAAGCACTTGCTTTAATGGTTTCCTTGTCTCTCTTGTCTCATGATAAAAGATGGTTCAAATCAGTCCATGCAGATCACTTGCAATGAACAGGGGGTACTGACTGAAGGGGCAATCCTGAAAAACAGAGGGCAGGGTTGTGGCATTCACTTTTGCCTTGGGCCTGTTTCCTCCTGGATGCACACTGGATAAAGCAACAGCATTGCAAGCAGGCAGAATTTGCACCTCTGTTAATATGTACTGTGACACATTTTATAAACAAGATCACACACACTGAGGTGAAGTTCCTAAAATCATGGGGCACCAAAAGGCCTGTCTAGGACAGAGTAGCAGCCTTGACTTTGAATTTCCCACCTCTTGCCAGCTGAGTATCTATGTGTCTGCCTTTGTATTTTGGAAACAGAGCCAAAACTCCTCAAAACTATATTTTGTTTATTCTCAGTCATTTCCTTTTAATGGCTCATAGCCCCTTCAGTAAATATATACATATATGTATATGAGATTTTAAATGATCAGAGTTTTAAATTAGGTATCTCTTGGAACTGTGAGGGCCCACAGTATACACACATCATTGCTCACAGGTGTGAGAGATGTAGCTGCTCCTTTGGAGCTTTAAGAGGCTCTGATGCTGATGCTGTGCCTGCTGCACACGCTGCTGGCTCTCATCTCATGACGTACACAGAGCTCCGTGAGCAGAGCTCTGCCCCTGCAGCTGCTCAGTGCATTGCTGGGCAGAGAGATAATAGAGATCTCTGCTACTTATGTGATCTAGCTTTAAGTGTAAAAATAAACATGCACAAAAAGATTCAAAATAATCTGTCATGTTACCCTTTCTTCCTGAACACCATTCTCTCACAATTGTTTTCCTCACATCTGATATATTTCCCTAAATTAAACAACATGTTTCTTGTTTTACATCACAAATTGTGTGCCACCAGTATTTGAATCCACAGGAAAAGGTCCGTCAAACCCAGAAATTATTTTTCCAATGTATTTCTAAGTTTGCTTAGTTCTGAGCCTGAGACCAAATCATTTTGAATATTGTCATTATTTTTTAAATAGACTTCATTTGTCTATGTACTCTACCTAGGGAAGCTGGCCAGTAAAACTCTTGCATGTGTGCTTAATTCAACAGAATTGCCATTCAGCTTAAAGATATACTTAAGTACTTTGCTATCTGACATCTCTGGGTAGAGCTGCTAATAGGAAATTACAGTTACTGATACAGAAAGATGTATTGATTTCAAAATCCCTGTCTTAGAATACTTTGCAACCTATATGGAAAATAATTCTTGAACAAGACCCATCTCCATGGGCCAAAGGCAGGGAAGAAAGGACATTGTTTCCCTGCTGTACTCTAGGGAGCCACTGTTAAGTGCAAGTCAAACCTGTAGTGGGACAGATGAAGGCCAGGCTGAGTCTTCCTCTGCAAGCCTTACATTAAGAAGGATGCAACAGGAAGCCTCTGTTTGGGGCCTAAGGACAACATCCACTGAAACTGAAATCAATTGTAATCTTTCCATGGCACAAAAAACTTTGGCTATGATCCAATAGGAAAAATAAATTTTAGCTCACTGATGGACTGAGTGGAACTGATCATCTTTGGTGCCAAATTGTTTGTTTAAAAAGGCATATGTAAAGTCCCATTTCCCCTCACACAGTAGAAACTTCTTAAGAAACCACTCATTTGGTGAAATTTCTAAACCCTCCTCTGGGAACACTCATCCCATAAAAGTCTTTTCGGACATTTCTGAAGAATAGCTGCCAGTAGTTGTTCTGGCTCTGTTTCTGGTTCTTCCATTCTCCCTTCTCTCTTGTTGCACTAAGTTAATTTGCTGGTTCTTCTCTAATACATACAATAATAATAAGAGCCAGAGACATTTTACCATGGACAAGCAAGCTGGATAGGGTCATAAAAGCCTTTAATGAAGACACTACTCTGGTTTCACCAAAAGTTACACAGAGATGTTTGTAGCCTTCTTATCTTACCCTAAAGAAACCTTGCAACTCTCTTTTCATTGCAGTGATTTAAACCAATTTATCACATCTACTTATTACGTGGTCTTCCTTCTAGATTGCACAAAATCAGAGGAGTATGTTTTGTCTCTCTTTGGCTTTGGCAACTGTTTGTCTTGGAAAACACGGGTGTGCTGGTCTACTGTTCTTGACTGAAAGGGCCAGTCATGTAAAAGGCTACACACTCCTCTTCATCTCAACTCCAGGCGGAAGATTCTTTCGACACTATAAGCAGATTGGGATATGTACTGATCAAATATAAAAATATCTTTGATAGGAAATTGCCTGTTATCCAACACCTGTACAGAATAAATATGTCACAGGTTAGTTAACTCACTTTTATGAGAATTGGAAATATATTGTGACCTGTGACTGTACCTCAGCCCTTAATGATGGGTCATTTAAATATGATGCAAAAACTCTGCAATAAACATATCTTCATGTTGAATGACTCATATTTTGTGGGTGGAGGGTAAGAGCAATTTTGCCGTTCTCCACCTCCAAGAGAGTTAGAAATTAACCCTTTCTCCTTTTCACGTTCTCACTGTTGTAGCACACAGCAAAAAAATGCTCGTGCCTCCTTGCTTGATGTCTCCCTGAAATTATGCATAGTAATGGATTATCAAAGCAGAGCTGTTCTGATTGGGAAGGACATTTTTCAAAATGGGACTTTGACATGGCATAGAAATAGTGCTCTGGCTTCTAAACAGTGCTGATGTGGATTTGATAAGGTGCAAAGGCAGGGCTGGAACCACAGTTGCCAGAGTTGTGGTTTTTTTCCAATACACTCACACCAACAGGAAGGGCAATGATCTGCCCTGTGGTACAGCTCCACAGCCATGCGGCATGTTACCTCTGCTTCCACCATTTAAAACAACCCAAACCCAAAAACTATAGAATAGAAATTAGTCTGATAAAGATGACATTTCTCAGGACTGGCTATCTTCAAAATGCATTCTGTTGGTCGTAATTGTTGAGTCATTAATTTCCTTTCTGGGCAAGCAATTAGTGCTCTTTTTCCTGGGGAGAAAATTTCCCTTTGGAAGGCAGTGCGAGAGGTTGGGCAGAAGATGACAGGTTTGCAGAAGCTGGTCAGCTGCCTAATCCTCAGAAAAGTTTCCAGCAAGATGTTTTAGAGTGGAACACTTGCATATCCATAAACATCCATGAACACCTTCATTTACATACGACATGGAAACGTCAGCCACAATCCAGGCCTCACTGTTCCCTGTGCTGGAAAGACAGAGTTCATGCCTAAAATATAATGAACTCCACAGCTGATGCCATCTGAAAGGTGGTAGATCTATATACAGATCAATGATATTCGCTTTATACTCAGAAAAACTTAATTTCTCTGCCTTTATTGGTGTATTGCTTGAATAAATATCATAAACCAGTTTTTTAATGACCATGTATTCCTAAATATCTTACTTGAGAAATGATAGAGAAGGAGAGAAATAAAGAGAAAAACTTTATTTTTCTTCTTTCTTTGTTGTGCATTTAATCTATTTCTGTTATTGTAAGTGAAAAGTAGCAGACATTAATAGACTAAATGTTTCTCATGGTGCATTTTATTTCTTTTGTTAATGAGTGCTACTCACTTCAATTTCAAGTCCAGTTCAGGCTGTAGAGCATTAATAAAGTTAACTGATGAAACAAATTTCACCCTTTACAATCTTAAGCTCTGAAAGATTTGCTGAAGTCTCATGTCCTTCAATCTTATGTGACTAATACAGTCAGAGGAAAATATAAAAACTGCAGCTGGGCAGATAAGATTTAGATTAAGAGAACCATTACCTCATAACAACACTAGCAAAGGATACAAATGTTAAATTGAGTTTGAATGTCGCTCAAAGCAGAATGTAAAGTGGTGGGAAGAGCCTGTGAACGCCCTGCTGCTGGGCGAATCACTTTTCCTAGCACAGTGGCAGTACTTAGATGATCAAAATAATACACTATACAATTCTATTTCAGTTAAACAGGAATAATTGTGACTAAACTTCCTACTAAACATTTTCCACCACAGAGCATGGCATTTTGTGTAGAAAATTGCCACCGTGTCGCTTTCAAAGGTCTTCAGCCACATTACCATTTTCTGTAAGGGGTTGGGTTTGAAGGGTAGGTGTTCCTGGACAGATGGCCCACAGAATGGGTAAGGATGGGAGCCTGCCTCCAGTATCTCGCGGCCAAGGGTAGATGAGCCTGAGCTCTTGACTGTGGATTACACCGTTATTTGTGGAGCAATGTGCTGGACCAGGTTCCCTTCCCATGCAGGTTCTCAGGGCATCAGCAGAACCTCAGGCTCCACCAGCAAAGCTGGCCACGTGGTTTGATATCTGCAGATATCAGCACCAGGTTTTGCTTGAGAGGTGATCCAATGGCCCTATCCTGCTGGGGAATTTCTCTGGGTAAGCAAAAAATTACTCTTCTTTCATACTTCCCTCTCCACCTCCTCCTTCTTCCTCTACTCGTCAAGTGCAGAAGGGAGATTTGTTGGCTGAAGGGAAGGTAAGGAGTTGAGGAATAACACACCTCTCTGTACTTGTCTGATCTTGGAGCTGCTGATGCAGAAGGCAGAGTCACATTGTCTCTGTTCTCATTAGAATCTGTAGCTAACTTTCCCCAGGGGACAAATATTCATCTGGGAGCTTTAGGAAACAGAAACCCCAGGTCTTCCAGGGGTCAGTCCCTTGAAGAAGGTAAGAGTAGTAAAAAAATGGAGACAAAGTTCTGGCTTTATTTGCCAAGCTATTTCCTCATGTTGATTGATTTTACCTGTTCCTGGAAATGCAAAGGGCCCAGAAATGGTTGTGGACATGTTTGTACATGCTGGTGTCAGCTCTTCTTTCAAGTTCATCCAAAGCTAGAAAGAAGAGTAATCTGAGAATTGATTTTTGCTTCTGTTGAGCTCTGAAATATGTGTCAGATTTGAGCTTCAAAGAAACTGCTTATTCACCCACACAGGATTCCACTTTTTTATATTCTCCTTTGCATTTCAACTGCACCCAGTGGACTGTTCTTTCAAACAGAGAAATCAGTCACTCAGCTGAAATACCACCAGCTTTTGTAAGTTGTGTTCTGTGGTAAACAGCCCTCGTTTCTTCTGCTGCTGCATAAAACCTGAAGTGAGCCCTTTTCTCCAAAAAGAATTAGTATTATGCTTTCTCAGTTTATTTATTTTTTTTAAATTGATATATGGGATGGTACATAACTGTCGACTGGGCATTTACAAAAACTTTTGGTCACAGTGAAAAATCCCAGTGATACAGTTGCTTATGTTACAGAGTACCAATCATTACAGAGTTATAAATGAGAGCCATTACCTTGGATGATCTGTGGTTCACATTTCTTGAAGATGAACTGAACACCTACATTCAATGGCCAATATATCTAAAATGAAGCGTAATCTTCAAATATTTACGTTATTCTGAATCTTTGAGAAAAACATGGAAGGCCAGCTTCAGGTCAGAGTCCTGTCTGGAGCAGCACAAAATCAGGGAGTTTGACTGCAGTAAAATTGCTCCTTAATCTGAAGAGGAGAGCTAATTCACAGGCAGTGAGGCAAGTATCAGAGGTGATTATCGAGTACCTTGTGATTATCATAATACTCATCTATCACTCTGATATTGTCAGCCAGTACAGGATCCATTTACAGTGCCACCTTACAGGCATCAGCAAGGAGCACCGTGGATCCCAGCTAAGGCACGTATCAGCACCTATTGTGGCTAAGGAACAAAATCTTTCTCCTATCTGCAGAAATTTATACTCATAAACCAGAGTGTATCACTTGCCTGGAGTGGTAAATCCTTGCTCAAGCAGATTTCTTTCCTGTAGTCAGGTTCTGTAACAGCACAGCAATGCAGGGGACCATGTGTACAACTTAGACCTGATCTTGTACAAAGCTATCTCATGTTAGACTTATAACCAGGAGCTGTTGATACAAGCAGGGCTTATATTTGTTTCCTTCAAGTGCTGATGTGAACACTCTGCACTCATGAGTCTATTTGCACAACATAATTAGGAAGGATATCAGCTTGCCTGACTGAGTTGAGTTTCACAGCTCTTATGTGCTTAAGACTGCCTCTGCTCCTGGGGCAGCAAGAGTAGGTGGTTCAGTGCATAGGCTCATTCTCAGGAACAGTGGCTGTGGCCATAGATATTCTCCTTTCTGCACCTTTGTTCTCCAGGTACCCTCTTGTCTGTGTTGTCTGTTCAGGCTATAAGGAATTGTGGGGCAGGGGTTGTTTCTATTGCTATGTAGAGTGACATGGTACACTAGTTTGAAGTCCTCACCAGCTATGTACATATCCCTAAACCAGAATCAGCATAGTAACATCAGTATGCTGGTTGACCATTAAAATTGTGGAGGTTAATTAATCCAGGCAAATAGCACATTGACAAAGTTATGTTGTCTCCCAGTACTTCACACTCTGCTGTGCTATATGGCTACAGAATGTTTAATTAAACAGCATTTAGGCTAAAGGGACCTTGATGATGAACAGGACTTCCATATACTCCTGTAACAGAAACTAAGGACATCATTGAGTGGTGATGAAATTACTGGCATCAGGGTTAAGGTGAACATCAGTAATTGTTCAGTAGTGCTCTCTATGACAAATATGATGCCCCCATGGTCCAAGAGGGTTAAAGTTTGGGGAAGGAAGGAAGGAAGGAAGGAAGGAAGGAAGGAAGGAAGGAAAAAGAAAGAAAGAAAGAAAGAAAGAAAGAAAGAAAGAAAGAAAGAAAGAAAGAAAGAAAAAGAAAGAAAGAAAGAGAAAGAAAGAAAGAAAGAAAGAAAGAAAGAAAAGAGAAAGCAAGAGCAGCTCATATTGAACTGTAAATTTTTAGTGCAATAAATTTGAAATTGGGAGGTAGAGTAGGAAAGAGACTGACAGAGAGAAATATTTTATGTTCTCCCCACTGATAACGTATGAATATTTGTAAGCCAGTGCAAAAGCCAGAGCTGAGTCTGTCTTTGTGGGATAGAAAGAAACTAACTTTTCCAAGGCTACCTTTTCTTGTTATGTTTCTAGAGAGATAAATGATTCATAAACAAGAACTACTTTTTATGTTTTTGTGTTTTTTTTTTTTCATCTAAAAGGTAAAGGACTCAGCACAAAAAATTTCCATTTCAATACAGCTGTTTCATGAACTATGAACTAGATTAAAGTAGATTTAAATCAGTTTCAGGTTTTAGCCTGCAAAATAAGTCCAGGATGGCTGTTGAGCCCCTCTCTTACTGAGGTAATAGGAAAATAACTTGATTTATACTGAGTTGCTTTGGTCTTGTTTATATCTGGACTTGTGGCAAAAACTTCCGGAGGGAGGCATTCCTACTCTCATTTCTGAAACTTATACCACTTTGTTTTGTAATTTTTATTTTTGATAATCTCTTTTGTAAACAGTGTCCTGCAGAGACCTACAGTAGTGAGTCCAATGCAAACAGGACATCAAAACGCATTACATTTAAAAACACATGCTGGTGTATAGTTAAGATTGTGACATTTAGGGCTACAGCTTGCAACATTATATAGGGCTACACTATACAAACACTTGAAATGAAGAATTTCTCACACAGTTACTATTATTTTTGAGGGAGTTTATGTTTGGGTTTCTCAGCATCTTATCACAGACTTTAATAACCTTTCCTTGAAAAATCCTCCCTCTTCCTTTGTATGCGATAGAAACCAATGTGTATCCAGGCCTCGGGGATACCTTTGCTCAGGCAAACTAGAACAGACCTTGAAGGCAGCTGGGATTTGCAGGTAGCCCCAGCTCTGGGCAGTGCATGCAGCTGATCTGGGGGGAGCAGCCTGTCTCACAGAGCCCTCTGAGGGGCACTGGGACCACTCTGACTGTGTCTCACCTGAACCACCCCTCTCGCCCACCCGTTGCTCAGCTGCTGCCACACAGGTACTGCACTAAGCACCCAGAGACAGTTTTGTGGTCCCCAGTGTCTGTCTCACTGCTTGTGTCCCCTGTTGCTGTCAGGTAAGGATGGCTGGATGTAGCAATGGAAAGACTGGGAAGAGCGGGGTGTAGAAGGCTGGACAACTGCACATGCTCCAATCTAAATTTAGTGGCTTTTATTGAAAAAGTATAACAAATATAGAAATAGGTAATATTTCCATATTTCATCATATACCCTTATATTGAAACGAAGTCCCATATTAAATTGGAAACCTAGAACCTATTTGGGACTCACTCTGGCTTTACTGAGAGAATTAAACTGGGGGGTCAGGGCTTAGTTCTGTCTGGTAGAGTAGATATATGTGAAAAGATTTGGCCCCTGTGGAAGATAGTTTCCAGTCTAATTCACTTCAGTGATTTCTGTGTTTGTCTTGCAGCTTGTCCTTCAATGAGATGGAATGCCACATTGTGTGGGAATTCACCGTTTTGTAACTAGCTTTTGTAAAGAAAAACGATTGCTTTGATAGAGATCTCGTTCAGTTTAGGCAACATCCAAGTTTTGCAAACATTCAACCCTGACCTTACAGCCTGCTTAGTTTGCTAATATACCACACGAGTGCTTCCCAAGTTTCTCAGATGACTTTGACTATTTCCTCATGCATAAATTAATGTGACCCTGAAAACAGTGCAGTTTACTCTCTGTGGAGATCCCTGTATTTCTGGTTTGACATCGTCCTTCCCAGCTCCTTTTCATCCATCGAATTTCTTAGAGTGGAAAACAACAGCAGTGCAGACACTGCTGAGACACAGCATCCCTACAGCCATGAAGCTGCCACATTAAGACAAGTGACAAGGTAGCTTTTAAAAATCTCCTGACACAGCTGAAAAAGAATGTTTGCTCTAAAAACTTGTCTAACCATATCAGTTAAAAAGAGTGACTCAACAAAGAACAAACTCCAGTCTCTATGATGGTAGCAGAAATCTGGAATTACTTTCCAAACACTGAAGTGCATTTACTAAATATTTCCACTTGCAGAGGCAATATCAGCTTTAGGCCCATATCACAAACCACATTCTAATAATGTTCTAATAACGGCTTTCTCTAGGTGTGGCTAAAGTGTGCATATGGATTTTAGTCAGAAGAAATATATATCTGAGGAAATTCTAGACTATTTTTTAGACACTAGTGAGGTAAAAACAGCACTTGCAAATTAAAAACACTCCTAGAGACAGCCATTGGACATTACTTGCAGAAAGATTGATTCCTCTTTCTTATCAGCCAAAGCCTATGACTGCAGAACACACTAAGAGCTGGCAGGCTCTTTCCACAGCTATGACACAGAAATGACCATCAGATTATCTGCTTGAGTACAGAAGGTCAGCAGTCTTGCTGGGATCTTGGAGTACATGGAGGACAAATTCCTTTTGGTTACCAGGTACAAGTTAAGTGGAAAAAAAAAAAGGAAAAGCAATCGATTTTAATGAGTGACTCTGGATTTACACTGTTAGAGCTGAGGCCAGAGTTTGGCTCATTTTGTGTAGATATATCTATGAATAACCTTCTTAACCTGTTGGAAAGCTAATGATGGAAAATGTTCCCCATAAAAGTATATATATTACAGCTGTGTAAATATATTAAAAACCCTAAACTGTCAGCAGACTTGCTGGCAGATGTATGAATGCTTCAACAAGATCTCTGTACTCCACACAGCTTCATTTTTATCCTCTACATAGACACACACACATGCACACGTGTATAGACTTAATAACATTTGGAGTACAAAACTCTTTGATCAGTTAGCTCCTCCAAGCAAACAGGATCCGTGGGAGAATACATGCTACGTTGTACTGCTTATGAAACATTTTATAAGCTTTACCTGGTTGCCAGCTGTAAAATTCAGCAGGGGATCTATATAACAATCTTGAGACTTAAGAAAGAGAGGATCTTTTTTCCTCGATTCATATCTTCCAGGGGAGAGCAAGAGACATCTTATGATGGCACTGAAGTCTCCCCATAAATGCCCCAGCAAGACCAGAGGGATTCTTTGTTTTCTAGCTCCGTAAGTTGCTTTTATTATGGGCTAGTGGCAAATTTTTAAAGAGCAAGTAAGAAACATGGAGTAGATATCTTTAACTCTCTCTGCCCCTTGCTATTACATGTGGAGAGATGTGAATGACAAATTCAGGTCTAAATCCTGACCCAAACTTGTAGGCCCACTATTTCAGTGGAAAAGAAGGGGGGTAAGGGAGGATTTGACACATACTGCTGGTATTTTTAAAAGCTAATAAAGTGGTTAAATGTCTATAACTGAGCAGCTATAGTGAATAGTTAGTTTTTTTGGCAAGACTGTTAAGACATATTTACAACATGCAATTGGAAAATAAGCTTGTTATATGTTATAAATAAACAATTCCCAGTGACACATTAAGAAAATATTGGATACGTACAAAATGACAGCATTAAACAATGAAAGTATTTCCTGAGGAGCTGAGCCTTAGCAAAAGCCACAGACAAAATATTTTTAGTGGCATTCCAACACTCTGTGTTTCAGAGCCATTTATAACAGAGCTCATTATGAGATATTCCTTTCTGCTGCAGGCCACAGCTGGATATACCAAAAAATTAAAGAAATATTTACCTACGAGAAAGAGTCACAGTACCTGGCTTTATTTCATACAACTAATTTCTCCTCTTCAATCTACCACGTGGGCTCAAGAGAAGAATTTGCCCTTATGTCTCCAAACCCTTAAGTCCCTGCCTCTCCCAAGAGCTGCTATAAATCCAGTCATTCCCACATGCATGAGCAAAAAATCACAGAAAAAGACTTCTGCAGGAGCCTGTCAGGGTAGGAGGATACCTGTACCTGTGGGCTGTAATTGCCTGCTCCCTTACATCCTCCTACAACACAGCAGCTCTGAACCCTCTTACAGCACATGCAAAATGGATCCTGACTTCAGCTATTGTGCTGGGCATGAAAACTAGCTTTCAAGTGAGTCATGCTGCTAAAAGCTCAGGTGTACTTTCTTGTCTCTTTAGAACAGCTAAACTCAACCACTAAACAAATTACAGCCCTTAAGGACTCAGATGGGGTGGTGAGGTGGAAGGTGAAAGGAAGAAAGCACAAGCGTGAAAATGCATTGCCTCTGAGCAGCAGTAGCTTGAATACCTCGAGGGCATCAGCAGGAAGATGCTCAGAGAAGGCACTTTGTGGGTTTTGTAAAAGGTAAAAGCATATGTGCCTGCGGAGGTGGCCCGCAGGTACAGGCCAGCTCTGCTATTGTGCAGCGGCACCAAGAAAGGAATTTTGTCTACTTCCCATTGGGCATGCGTCCACCTTAATAATATTTGTGCTGGTCTGCCTTGTCCTTTGGCTCATGACTCAAACCAGGACTCACTCCAAGCATTTTGCTTTTAGGAACTGTTTTTTAGCAGTGTTTTCCCCCTACAAGGATATGTCTGTTCTTCTAGGGTTTTCACCACATTCCTCCCAGCCAGTGCAGATGGCACAGTCTGTTACTGACCTGGAAAAGCTGCTCTAGGGAGAAGAAATAAGCTGGGAGGAGGCAGAGAGGTATCATCGCTTTGCTCAGGGGACATTTCAATGGAGATGTAGATTCAGTTTTCCTTCCTCTCCTCTCCTTTCCTGTGTGGATGGTGTTGACAGAGTGTGTGTGTGTGTAAGTCTGCCAGGCTTCTGCAGCTGCCTGGCTGGTGATCCTCTCCCAGGGAGCACACATACAGGTAGAGCTGCCAGTTGGCTTCCCTAACGGTGCTTGCTGTACGGAGATGGACACTCTTCACATGTTTGCCTTTCTTTTGGAGAATATGAGTTCTTGGGTGTCTGAGTGACTGTAAACTAGCACAAATCAAGTGCAACCTTGTCTTCTCTCCCTTTGAATGCATCTCTGTAAGCTGACTCTAAGCACACCCAACCACCAGTTGTATATACAGACGTGTGTAAATCCATGCCACTCTATGACAGCCCTGTCCTAGAAGTTACAGAAGAAGAGGATTGCTTGGATCTGTTAGTTTCTCCCTATGATGACTGGGGACGCAACATAGTTTGAAACAGTAAACTATAGCTCTGAAGTTAAATGTCAAGGCATTCCCTGTTTTGGTTTTTTGTTGTTATGGTTGTTTGTTTGTTTGCTTTGTTTGTTTTGAGGTTTTGTGTGTGTGTGTGGTTTTTTTAGACAGCTGTCTACTTCAAGTGTTTATTTAAGATCTTATATATTTACTGTGTGTGGCTAAGAAAAGAATATTTTTACTGTGAAGGTGGTGCAACAACAGCTGGAAGAGGTTGTCCAGAAGAATTGAGGAGTTTTTGTACTTATAGATATTCAGAACTCTATTAGTCATGGTCCTGAGCCAACTGTTTTAGTTGTGGGTTTGAACTAGATGATCTCCACGAGGTCTCTGTCAACCTCAATCATTTTGTAGTTCTGTGAATGTATAATTTCAGGG
The DNA here is from genome assembly GCA_013390045.1 of Picathartes gymnocephalus. Taxonomy (NCBI): domain Eukaryota; kingdom Metazoa; phylum Chordata; class Aves; order Passeriformes; family Picathartidae; genus Picathartes; species Picathartes gymnocephalus. Next base: position 9,043 of record WEKY01000589.1, on the reverse strand, counting down.
TCCAAGGGAAAGTTTAAGGAATGATAAAATACACTTATTTTCTAAAACTTATTGCTTTAAAGGTTTCAGCTTGCTCCAGGAACAAATAAAAGCTTTTGTCTTATAGATTTTTTGCATGGAAAGTTGTTGTAACTGTGAAGAGAAGCAATAAGGCAAGAAAGAAAAAATGTTGAAGGTAAATAATAAATTTGGGTACACCTTCTCTTTTCTTCCTGGATCTCATAGCCAGAATAAAAGGCACAGCAGCAGAAGAAGTGAATGCTAGAGGAAGGCACTAATTCTTGTTAGCTGAAAGCATAATCAATAACCACATAGCAGAATGGAGAGTCACCGATATTGTTCTGCCCTTTGGAAATCTGCTGTTGCAAAAATAGGTATGGTGACTTTCATTTTCAGGAAAACTAGATAAAGGGCAATTATAGTCAAATTCCTTCAATTTTTCCTGTAATTAGAGTAATTATATATCCAACCTGCCTATGTCCCAAGCTGTGATCATGCTAGTAAAAGTAATTTTTTCCTTGAAAATCTTATTGAGCTGCATCATCATTGGTTAATCTTAATTAATCTTTCCCTGTTAAAAACTTTTTTATTTCCAATAAAGGAAGTCCAAAGTATTGTGCTTTCTGTATTGCAAGATCCATCTGTACTTTCCCTCAAGGCACGAGGTCTGAAGCAGCTGTTAACATAGAAAAGTCTAACAGGATAAATCATCTGAATTTCTCTTCAGTTTGATTCTAAGCAACAGCTGCTCTAATCTACTTGACAGCGCATTTTATTAGTAAAACAATGCAAATTGGGTTGTGTTTCAGTGGCTGACCTGTTTGTCTGGCAAGTGTTAATTCAACAGTGGTACAGTTTTACTGTCATATTTAAAAAGAACAACTGATTAGTTTCCTGGGAATTCTCTGTCTGGATGTTTTCCACCTTTTGTAGTATAGTAATAGATTGACGTCCGAGTAGGAGACACTTTCTTCCCGTGGAAACATACATATCTGACCAAAACCTTAGCTGTTGTATTCTTGTGCAATCCAGTTAAGGGGCAGAGTGATATGTGTTGGGTATGATCTTCCCTTATGCACAGATTTTTACAGGGCAGGCCTGAATGGAATATTCCTGAAAATATTTACTGTACCTAACAGTCATCTAAGTCAGAGTAGCTACTTTTACACAAACATCCTTTGCATGTTTCACTTACAATATAAAAAACACCAAGATTTTTTTCCTGTCTGCTTTAATATTTTATATTCAGAAACCTGATGTGAATAAATTCATGGTTTCACTTTTCTATTAGTGTATGCCTAAAGTTTGTGCCCTTTCTATTTCTACAGTATTGTTTTAATTTGCTATTTTCCCCAGCCCATTTTATTTTGCCAGTTTAATTATTTTAGTTTTAATTTGCTATTTTCCCCCAGCCAATTAAGCTTGAGATAAATGTGAGCAAAACCATTTGAGAATAGTTTTGCAAATTCTGATTGACTTTTCTTGTCTTATGTTCATATGTTTGTACACCTTTGCTGTTCAACGAATTTTAGGTGCTTTCTTATTTGAAGAGTAGAGAATTTCTACATTTTAAGTGAATATACTCATATATCTAACAACCATGCAGGTTGTTAAAGCAAAAAACTGTCAAATGGTGTGCTGTTACTGTAGTTGGTGCTATTACATGCATCAAAACTTCTTAACTTTGTTTATAATGTTTTTAGACCCCTAAAAGCAATGCAGGGCCAATACATGGTCAGGAGGACACTGACAGGCAAGCCCTGGTAGGTCTTGCTGAACTAGTTAAATCAGCACTTCTTTCAAGAAAATATAGCTCCCAATTGAAGAGCTGGCAGAATAGAGTATTTTACTGCACCTCAGCTGTTCCATTTTACAGCCCTGTACATGAGCTTGGCTGAGCAAGAGGAGTTGTTTTGCAGCAAGACACCAGATTATGAGTTGGAGCAGCTGAGGTGCAGCAGGTTTTGCTGTATCTGGAGCGGGAGCAAGAATTTCTGGCAGAGGGTCAGTAACAAACAGCTGGGATGGGGGAGAAGAGGCAGTAAGGTCTTAGCCACCACAGCTGTTTGCTTAGTGAATGTGAGTCAGAGCCTTGAGAGAAACATATACTCAGAAACAGTTGAATAGTTCATGAACCACCTGTAGCCTGAAATACATTCTCAGGGAGTATTTGTTGGACAGCTGTAAATGATGAGTAAAGTACCCATATCTGCTCTTGGATCACTTGCACAGAGAGTAGAAGGTTATGTCTGTAGTGTAAAATTTCCTTTATTAAATTCAAGGTCTTATACCTGGACTTTGAAGGTAAAATATTTTGGATGAAAGTTGGTTTTGTAGGGTATATCCTTGTAACCAGTATGTTCTTAGCACTTTGCAAAATCTACTCAACGTTCTTCTGAAAATGGCACCTGCCACTTTCAGTACTGACAAACTTTATTAGGAAATACCACAAAAGAATTCAGAGGATACTGAGGGAAAGAAAAGCTATGACATCAGCCAAAAAGACTCTCAATGTCAAAATATTCACTCTGTTTTTACTTTTTTTCTTCTGATAATTCCTGAACCTTACCTATGAGAGCTCTTTATTTATTTATAGACATTCATATCTATAAAATATGTGACCACTGGATTTACATTCAAAAAAATCTAATAAATAATTCACAACACATTGCCAACAACTCTAAAGAAAAGAAAATCATGGGGCCAATTAATATCCAAGAGCAAAAAAGCCCTCTAGAAAATTCAGGTGTAACCAATTTCCCACTAAGTCTCCTAAGATAAGAAGTTTGTGGATTTTCCTATGAAGAAACACAAAAATGCTTTGCTCTGTGCCCTAAAGTCTAGCAGGACTAGAAGTCGAGCTGGAAACAAGTTCTAGAACTGAGCATTTTTCCTGGCAAGTATTTTCCTGTCCATTACTGGAACTGGAACTGACAACAGAAACACTCCAGGTGAACTCAATGGCTTAAAAGATAAAGGAAAGAAAAAAACATGTCCCAGACCAGTTAGGGCTTTGTAACTTACGCCAACATGTTCAGTGTTATTGCTCCACAAACAAAACTTTATAGACTGCTTTCATAAAAAATGCACTCGGAAATAAGAGTAAAATGGCCATGGAGTTCATTTATGACACAATAAAAGTAAATTGGTCATGGTGCAATAGTATCAGGTAAAATCAAATCAGATTTTCTTATTCAAACACTTTACAACATGGAAAATAAAAGACAATAATTTGTAAAAACTTTTATGTCTTGACAATAAAACTTTTAACAGTCAGATACATTATCTATCATTTAATGTAGGGGCAAACAAGATAAAACTGTTTAGAAACCTGCAGAACTCAGTGACTTATACAGCAGGAGTCTAGCAGATGAGTAAAACTTAATAGAGATCTGCTGACATAGGCTGGATGATTAGGACTTTGTGACACATGCCCTTATGTTAAAGCTCAAGGAGCTGGCACTGGTCAGAGATTTGCAGTGTTGCTTCATGGATTGCATCCCACAAGTGCAGGATTTCTCTACGTTGTTCAAATCCATTTGGTACAATATTATTTCAGCAGCTGCTTTGCTCCTTTGGTCTCATCAGGATGGGAAATCTTTCTTCGTCCTGTAGGGATACTTTTCCACAATTCTTTTATGACTCCCTGCCCTTTTCCCTCCACCAGGTAATTATTGTCTAATGGGAAACAATGGCATTGTTTGATGGGGGCTTTACGACTCAATAAAGATGGTGAAGACTCTTGTCCTTACTTCTACATTAGTAATTGTGTTGGAGAAACATTTATCAAAATGTCTAAGGAGAGTTTAGAGGACATTGCTGAATCTTGGGAAGAATTGTTGAGAAACACTGAGTATATGAAGAGGACATAATGGAGAACGTTCAGAATGCATAACTAATCAAAACTCCCATAATGTAGAACACTTCCTCACTGTGTATCCCACTGAATAAAATCTCGGGACTCCTGATGTCCAGTGGCCTGGAAATTCTAAAATACAGGAAAATCTGAGAATCCCCCCTCCTGGTGACAAAAAAGTAATTATTTCCTCTATCAAACAAAAAACATCCTATTATTTGTCTTCTCCCATGTCTGCTGACTAAAATAATTTGCCGTGGGTAAAGCCTTCACACTTCGGATGGTCCAAGCTACGGAGGACCTGCTGAGAGGGGTTCTGCCCTACTTGCTTCCCAGCTCTGTCATTCATGGTTAGGTTTCTATTCAAACAGCAGCTGTCTTTTGGATATAATCAAAGGGCTTGCAGTTATCTATGCATTTATATTTAGTGTAGGACCGTTGCTTAAAAATTACGGAACAAATGTAGAGCATATTCAGAGCACTCTTTGTGTTCAAGTTTGAGCCTTACTTCATCAAGAAGCTGACACGAGGTTGTTTATTGCCTGTTTCCTAGAATTAGAGCTCATTGTCCTGAGATCACTCTTCAGAAGCAAATTTTTTACCACATATTTTCTGTTGACTCTGACCTGAGTTTCCCTGATAACCAGGCTGATACTATAAACCCACTGTCTTCAGCATAGATATTTCTGTTTTATTTGCTCTTTGTTTTAAAACCAAGTTATCATTCTTACACAAATAGCAATGGGAGTTAATTCAAGATATGTTCTCTAGCATTGTGAAGAGCATAAGTGTCTTTTTTTTCTCTTTCCAGAAGGATGTTTTGGGTTGGGACCAGTGCCACCTGAGGTGTCTGTCACCTTGCAACCACCATCTGTCGTACCTGCAAATTCAGCAGGGAAAAAGCACAGATAAACAAGAGAGGAACCTCTCCATGAGGTCCTTCCTGCTGTATTGCTTCATCAACATTTAAGGATAGAGAGGGACCTGCTGTGGGGCCCAGCGGATGGCACCACAAAGGCTGCAGACCTCACAGATCCAAACTGGCTACCAGGAGGGCACTGACTACCAGTCCCTCATGAGGAGGGCCCCAGACACCAGGAACCATCCTGTGCTTCCCAGCAAGCTCCTAAAGTAGCCATGCTGCCAGAGAATTCACAGGGAAAACTCCCCAGGGTTGTGAATACAGCTACAATATTTAGTCCAGCAGTCTCTGTGGTGGTGAATAAGAGATGATGTGCTGACTTGAAGCAGTATTTACTCCTGTTATATCTTGCTTTTATACAAATTGTGGTTCTACAGACAGCATATTAAGAGTCTACGTAGAATATTTCTGCTACAACAGATACGATCACCAAATCTTTGTTGTGCAGCTCCTTTCTGATCTTTCACAAAATCTCTTGCTCTTTGTACTTTACAGACATCCACTGATGTCAGTGACCTTTTAAATCCCATCCCAGAGTTTTCCCAAAGGACATATAAATCAATCTACTAACACTGTGACAGTCAGAAATGTAAGATTTNNNAGAAATGTAAGATTTACATCAGTAAATGACACGCACAATGTTTCTTCCCATAGGCTCCTTGTATAGGGCACTGAAGGTCTGCTCCAGTGTGTTATGCATAATCATGACTAAGACCAAAGAGAATATTCCACTATTTGAGAGTGTCAAGACTTTTTAGAATGGCATGGGCAAGTTGAAGTGTGGTTAAGATCTTTGCTCTTTGACAAGATATTTCCAAAGCTCTAGCAAAAACATCTTGTAAAAATATAGATGAATACCTTTTATTCAGTCTCCTGGGATAAAATTAGATCTTTCATAGATTTGTGCTGCTCTTGAATTTTCTGAATTCAGTCATTTTTTGTGAAAGGCAAGGGTGATCTTAACTAACTTCACCCTAGATGAAGTTAAATTCAATGCAAAAGAGTGGGCCCATAGATGGGCTTCCTGACAAAAGAATGGAGGCAAGTCTAGTTGGCAATTTGCCCTCTTTTAAATCAGACGTTTTCGTTATCCTGACACAACACCACCCTGAAAGTGCCTCTCTCTACTGTGTAACAAAGGCTTCCAGAAAATTAAGACCTGCTATTTGACAGGTTCAATCAGCCCTAGCTCTAAGAAACAAAATCCCTATTTTATACACTTCGGACAACCCAAGTATTGTTTCTAATATTGTATCTCTGTTTTACTGGATCAGGTTTAATAGAGTTGTAATTTAGTGCAAGGATATTGGCCATGAGAGAGTATTGACAACAGGCTGTGAGCAGCTGGTAAGAATGACCAATCTTTTTCCTTACATCATTTTGTAAGGTTAACAAGAAATTGATAGAGGCAGGAGGCAAAGAATGAACTTGGTTAAAGACAATGCCACTGAAGCTGTCATCATGGCTAGAGCTGTGTCGATGAAAAACAAAACCCTGAGTTTACAAATATTAACAAAACTACCTACAAGCCTTTCCAGGGCACATTTATGGAAATAAGTTTACGTTGATATATCTTATAATTTTATGCTCTAACAATTTTTGTGTAAGCATCATGGTCCATGAATTCATCTACCCACATAAAGATAGAGGAATAAGTAAGTATGAACTCAGTGCATTGAATAAATCAAGTGCTTCACAGAGGAAGCAGAGGAATATTTCAAGTATTTACTAGTCAGTTAACAAAACATTATAATAGGGGATTTATTATAATGCAGAATGTCAAAATGGGTAAGAATCTGATTCTGAAAATTGCTGAATGACAAAAAGGCTGTTTGGGAATGATAGGCTCAATGGGAAACATGAAATGCTGTGCAAAACTGCACTTACAAGAGTGACTGTCATGGCACTGCCCATGAGACTAAATAAATACAACAGCTGCACTCACTTTCATTACCTCTGATTTTCCTTTGGTTTCTGGGACTGAACTGAATGGTGAAAATTTGTGCAAATATAACATATTCCTTCCTTCAAATGTTTTCTGATATATCTGCTGGTGCTTATCATCACAGTCATCTGTAGATACAGAAAAAAAACATGTAGTGTTTCAGTCCTTGGTGCAATATTTCTTTAATCTGGTCCTTTGCTATAGAAAGTTCCATCAGATGTTAATTACCATGAGCTACTGAAGTGATAACAAAAAGTATTGCTGAAAAGCTTTCCAGCTCAGGGACCAAGTTTATGACATTACTCTTTTGTGACAAGTCTGATTCAAAGTTTGTAAACAGCCAACACATTCGTAAAATTAGGTAACAAGATAGGTAAAATAAAAAAACTGTCTTGAATGCTTCACATTCACTTGTGTCATGTCTGCAAGATTTTTTTCTTCCTTCTGTGGATTAGAGTCTGCTTTAGTTACAGATCTGACAGGACATGCTGTAGACACTTAAGCAGGAGCATGTTACTGCAAACCAGTGTTGTGCAATCCTGAATACTGTTGGAGGCAAAAGCAAGAGTTCTGGTGTACCTCAGCAATGGCTGTGACACAGCTGCTTCTGTGCTACACAGCTTGAGTTGTTGGGATGAAGAATGCCCTTTTTTGACCAGAAGCGTTATATTTTGGTGACTTGTCCCTGATGCACAAAATGAAGTTTCCCTGCTTCCAAAGTGCTGAAGGCTACATGTCAGGTGGTAACTAGAGTAAGGAGAGACTTAGGAAGTTTAGAGTTCACTTCCTCTCCTCTCAGATCAGAAATCTGATATAGGCATGATGAATGAATTTGCCTTTGGCTCTCTATTGACAAACAAGGATGTAAACCGCCACTTTCCTCAGCTCACGTGTGTATGTGTAACTTACATGTTATGGCTTCTGTTCATTGAGGCTTACTCACGATACTAAATTATTTTTCTTAGTCATTGATTTTAAAATATTTCCAATGAGGATGACAGTTGCTAATGTGACTGTAAGCCCACAGAGGGTCAGGCTGACTGTGTCTGATCTGGACTAGATACTTACTCAGTTTCTCAGATACTTTAATGCATTTCACAAGATCAGACTTCACACAGCACCTTCTTTGTCTTGGTCCAGAGCCATGCCTTTTAAAAATGATATCTTACAGGTACAGTAAATGTTCCCTTTACCAGTGAGTTGAACATCTACTTTGTTCCTCTCATTATAAGGGGAGATTGCTGGTAAGCCTAAAATTAGACCTATCAGTTCTGTATTTTTGTTTGTGAATGTGTATGAGCTTGTCATATCACCCCTCTATTCTGCCTGTCCATTCAGTTCTTGTATGTAGAGACACTGATGCAAATATCATAGGAGTCATGCTCTCAAGTCTCGCACACTTCACTACCTTGCCTACACACAAAAGTGAAGCAGAGTAGAGTGGCAGAGTGGTGTGACCAGCACATGTCTGCACAAAGACCACCTTATTCCTCTGGGTTTGCTGTGGCCATGATACCATAGGTAAAACTGAATTTTAACAGTACTGCACATTGTCACTGAGCAGAATCTTGGTTCTATAGGCCAGTGAAGAAAATAACATCATCAAATGGACGGATGGTTAAAAATGGGACCTGTCGCTCTTAATAGTGTCAGTTTAAACTTCAAGTCAGTCCTTCTTCCAAACATGCAGAGCCATGAATGACATGAAGGATTCACATTTAGCTGGTGGCTGGCAACCACAGTGTACAGAGGCAGAGTGCAGCTGTTGTTTTGTAGTGATGTAACTTTATTAGAGAGCTGCTTAATGTTATGCAGAGAACCCGGAGGGGAAAAAATTCACAGTGAGTGGTAAAGTCAAGTCTACTGGGAAACTCTAGTTATATCTCTTGCACATAAACTTCAAGCCTGTATAAAAGTCAGCTTCTGTGAATTTGTACCTCTTGCCAGCACAAAATGTTAAGAACTTTATCTCTCTTCCTTTCTCCAGTTTATAGTGCTCCACAGTGAGGTGGAGAGTATTCTTTATAGAAAGAGAGTATTTCAAAATTTTGTTCTGTGCTGCCTATGATTGTAGAGGTTGGACCAATAAAGGCCACTGTTCAGCCTTGTACATTCATGAAGTTACATATTAAAGAAAATTGAAACCTCTGAATTCCTCAAGCTTCGGTGTGCTTTCTAAAGCACTTCAAGAAGATCTCTTAAGACTTGGAAAAGTTGCCAGTACATACCCAACACTCTAAAGGCATTCTGAGACATAACATGGAAAAAATCAAAGGTTTAAATTGCAGTTGTCAGGCTTGCTGTGGAGTATTGATGCAGA
>WEKY01000588.1:14868-66970 GCA_013390045.1 Picathartes gymnocephalus | reverse complement strand
TAGGATTTTTTTTTTTTTTTAACAACATGACTTGAAGAAGCTATGGCCATATTGGCTTAGTCCTTCAGGTATCTAAGAGACAAAGTGAGCTTTTAAAAGTTCTTGTCACTACTGAAACAAAAGTTTGGTGATTCGTTACCCGGTAATTCTCTTGTCATTGTCATGAGTAAAATGAGAGTAAGTGATTACATATGGAAGAGGGCAAGGGCTGACGAGAGGCACATCCAGAACACACAGAATTTACAAGTGACTGAAAGACAGTCCCTCTTTTTATGCAATCTGTTCAGTCTCTGCATCTCACCCCATTCGATTTCTCTGCTTATTTCTTGATCTTTAAAAAAATAGTGTCTGCGAGAATTACGGTACAAAAGAAACATTCATCCTCCTTTCTCCATGGGTTACATATGCAAAGACTAGTAAGGGTCTGGAAGTAAACAGCTATACTCCTACTCAACAGGCAGGGTGCTGAATATGGCACCTTCTGGATCAAAAGCTTGTTGCCAGGAACAGGGCTCTAGAATAGGAGATCAATACTGTCATCTATCAGGTACCTATTATCTCCTTAAGCACCTAAGATCTACTGAGGCAATAAGCTTGCCAACCTAATTGTTAAATATATTGTGTTTCATTCATATCTTTCTATTAGTCATATTGAGCCTAATCCAGCTCTGTATGAAGTCTCTGAAAAATTGCCATTGGCTTCAGGGGAAGCTGGATCAGGAAGCAATAGAGATGCCAGTTGATGAAATACGTGTAGCAAATACAATCATCTCTTAAAACAAATCATATGCTATCTCAAAAGTGATAAAATGTCATTTAATTTCTGTTGGCATTCCTACTCACTTCTACACCTGCAGAGACAATATTCTTAGGGTTGAATGATATTTACCATGGAGACAAAAGCAGAATGTCGACAGGTAAAGTAATTTGGTTCTCATATTGACTACAGCAATTTTGGGGGCCACTGCTGTGAATTAGATGAATGACAGCTTGAAAAAATCAGATCTCCGGCAATAAAAAAACAGTTGATATGTGACATAGATTTAAAAAGCACAAAACACTGCAATGTTTGATTACCTTTCTACAGTTGCCTAGCAAGCACTGCTTTGTAAGTGTTGTCCTTAAAGAGAACAATCTAACATTTCCTAGGGAACATGTGACAACTGTTCTCTTTTCTCATACTGTACACTTAAATGTCTGTGGATCACACTTGCCACACAAGCAAACAAAGAGACCTTTAATGGCACGGCACTGGTTGGCTATTAATCAAATAATAGTGAAAGACTGGGACATTAAAAAAAGAACTACACAAACCAGCTAAACTAGATTAGATCAGTACACAATGGAAAGAGCCTTCAAAGGAAGCTCTTGCCCCGAAGGATATCTGAAAAATACGAATGACTTTAATTAGCCCTCAGGTTTTAACCTGTGGTAAAAACCACAGAGCATGGTAAAATGTTGTTGGGTTGAGGTGCACATGGGTGTTTTGCCCTTTATCCCCTACTTTTTTCAGTGCCCAGTATGGCTCAGAAGTTCTGTTGAAGAGGAGTGAGAGTAGGGTGTGCAAATGTGCTCAGTAAAGGTTTAACAGCTGAGCCTGTTTTTCCCAAATGACATCACCTAAATTAAACTGCATGTCAAAGACATGTATTGCCAAATAAATATAGACCACATAGTTACAAGTATAGCTGTAGGTATAAGTACAGATATGGATTATATACATATATATGGCAATTTGAAATCAGAATGCTTCATTAGAACTTTTTACATATGTAGATTTGGAAGAGGAAAATATTTTTGTAAATGGCAATACATTTTGTTTCAACCTCATAAGAACACTATTTCTTTAAAAAAAAAGGTATTTTAATTCAGTCACTTTGATTGCATGTATTTCATCTAATTGTATTTTGTAAAGACATAAAAGCAAAAGCAGGTAATTAAATGTGTCAGGAAGGTTTTCTCAACATTTCCAGAAAAACTTTTTCTTGTAACCTTTCTTGCAGCCAGTTTTAAAATGTTGATTTCTTTTTCCAGTGTGAGATGAAGAGAAAAATCACAAATTGTAGGAACAAAACCACAGAGTTCCAATTAGTACTGAAAATGCACTTAATATTGCTACTTACTTGTCTCACAAGGTTGATGGGAGATTTTGTTAGATGTGGCTTCTCAAGCTCTGAAAACTACGTAAGGAAAGGTAGTCCTTTTCACAGACACCAAGTGTTATTTCTATATTGGCCTCTGAAGCTGACACAGAGACAACTCCCATTCCAACAGAGGCAATTTGTGATCCTCATCTATGCAACTGACTTGCATACAGAGTTCTCCCCTTCAGGGAGTATTTTCTATAACTATGTGGCTTTGCTTATTTATTTTGCTAGTAAAAGGTAAGCCACATCTGTGCAATAAGCGGTAAGAATCACGTCTTGAAAAAGTCGGGGTTGTTCAGGCTTTTCTCAATTCCTTCAGAATGAAATGCCTGCAGTAGTACCTATTGAGCTTTCATCTCAGGGGGGAGTCAAATGTTACAGTTTAATTTACTCCAGCATGTGAAGAGCAGAGGCATGTTTTATTAGGAATATATGGAGAGAATCGATAACCCAGCCTTACCCAGTAGCAAAGGACAAGATCCCCATCTCATCATTCTGCCTCTCTGCATGGCTGCCTGAGTTAAGACTTCCTATAAGGATGTAATATCATGCTTATCATTCTCTTTTTGTAATAAGCAACCTTAGTTTGTGTCTCAGACAGGCCTTCTTTGGCAAATTTCTGTTTTGAACGAGAAGGAAAAAATGTGCCTATATATGTATATATATATCAGTTAGTAAGTGTACTACAGATAAAAATATAATATTTAAAAACAGACAGGCAAATAAGTGTCGATGTTTTTCTCATTTTTAAGGCTGCTATGCAGTTCTGCTGGTATACCTCAGTTTAGACTCACATTGATTTTTCTAAATTCCAAATTCATGCTTGTGCCAGCTTCATCTCTTAATCACAAATTTTCCTCAGGATTACTGCAGGACAGATTCAAAAAATAAAACCATGCCTCTTCCAATTAACTAGGCAAAGAGTAAGTGCCTAACTGTGTTGGATTTGAATACATTTGCATCTTCAACCATTCAATGCTAAAGTTTTGTTACAATGTCCACTCATAACATTCCAAAACATAGAGCTGCACAGATGTTCAGCATTTTTAAGTCTGCATAATTCATTTCCAACCATTCTATAGTATATCTGGTCTTTCATCTGAGAAGCGCTAACCAGAAGCCATGCAGCAAAATTTACTTCATTGTTGTATTTCATTTTTTGACCCATTTTTCAGGAATCTTTTTTCGGGGTGAGGGTCATTTGTTCATTTCACTTACCTGGAAAGCATTAATTATTTCATAGGAGGAGTCGTTTTTAGTGTTTGTGTTTTGACTTTCTACTCTGCTTTATTGCCTATGCCACTGTTCACATTTTTTTTCCCCCGGGACACTGTGAGCATAATGACACCCCATATAGAATCAAAAATAGGACAAGAACATTTGCTCCTGAAAACTCAGTTGTCCTAGATACCTTCAAGGACCTGTAACAAGTTAGTAAAAATTATATACAAAATCTATGTATTTTGTATCAGAATGCAATGGGGAACCTAACATCAAATAACATTGATCCAGATGGTTATAATCTTGTGTATAAAAAGGTCAGGTCCTTTCTTATTATTGTTCAAAGCACATTTCAGAGGAAAGGCAAAATGTGAATAAGGAAAATAATAACATGTTCTTCCTTGTGGAAAGCTACTATCTAGACTGACATTTAAAGTAAGGTTTGAAAGGTGCCTACAAACTCCAGAGTACGAGATGATTAGATGGGTGGATCACATCTCCTACAAGGAAAGGCTAAGAGAATTGGCATTGTTCAACCTGGAGAAGAGAAGGCTTTGGGATGACTTAACTGCCGTCTTACAGTACCTGAAGGAAGCCTACAAGAAAGCTGAAGAGAGACAATTTGCAAGAGCAAGTAGTGACAGGATGAGAGGGAGTGGCTTCAAACAGAAATAGGTCAGGTTTAGATTAGTAATTAGAAAGAAATCCCCTACTGTGAGAGTGGGAAGGCGCTAGAACAGGTTGCCCAGACAAGCTGTGGATGCTCCATCCCTGGCAGTGTTCAAGCCAGCATTGAATGGTGCTCTGAGCAACCTGGCCCAGCAGAAGACGTCCCTGCCCGTGGCAGGAGGATTGGAACTGGATGATATTTAAGGTCGATTCTAACTCAAATCTTTCTGTGATTCTATGATTAGATCATCATTCCTTGTAAAACATGCTATGTGAGGCGCTTAGTTGCTAAAATAATACAACTAAGAAAGCACAGAGAAAACGTTGTGTGTGGAATTTCAAAAACTTCAGTGACAATCTACTTAGCACTCTTTTCAGGACCACACAACAAATGATGAAAAGGTTTTTCTTTCTCAATATATTGTCAAAAGATGATATAAAGGCTGATCATCATGTTCCACACAATCCAATAGCTCTTCAAGTGCCTCAGGGATGAGGAATAGGTTAGAGGAAATATCTATTTGATCTCTTTTTATCTTTCTCGAAATAGTAGAACATTGTACATATAACAGGATGAAAAACAAGTGTATACAATACAACAACAGCAGCGCTTTGTGAGTTCAGTGTTTGTAATTACTGGACAATAGCACATTGTCTTTCAGCTTACACATCAAAGGAAACAACAGTAATGACAACAAGGCAGACAGGAAATTCTCTCTGTTATGATAGGATTAGAAGGTATGGGAGGAGAGTCCCATGAACACTTTTGCTTAAATTCAGTTTCAAATACCAGTGTACTGAGAAAAATTGAAGGTCATCAGCTTATGTCTTGGATGTTTCCTGGGGAAGTTCTTAGAATTTTCTTCTTGAGGTGGTTGGTTTAAGTGCTGAATGTGGCTAAACTCCTGGCAGGGCTAAAGAAAACTGAGCTTTTCTATAATTCACTGTATCAACACTATGGGTTGCATATTTAAAAAAAAAAAACTACTTTATATTTATGACTAAATAGCAGTTTATAGTGAGACATTTGCTGAAAGGACAAAGGTAATGAGCCCCAAAAGATTTAAAGATAACAGGAATAAAAAGAAACAAAGTTTCCTTCGGACAGGTTATACTGCAAAATAAGGTTTCTTCAAGATAATGTTCTTGGAGAAGTTTTAAGAAACGAGAGCTAGTCTTTGGGCAAAGTCACAAGGGGTTATGAAAATTTTTGTGAATAAACTGATAACTTCTTTGCAGCAAGACTTATTTACAAGTATTGTGCCCTGGATTGGGTCTTTCTACATTTTAAGAGCATCCCCTACAGACCAGAGTATCTAAAAGCATGATGGATGTATTTTGCTCCTTAATCAAACTAAGGGTTGTTTGGTACAGGTTCCAAAAGAGGTAAAGGCCAGAGACCTGTGAGCCAAGGACTTCTGCAGTTCCAATCTGCTCTCTGAATTCCACAGAGGAGCTGAGCGACACAATGATCATCAGTGCATATGAGCATGCAGCATTGATCACACAATTAACCCATGAATAGCACACATCATTTTCAATTCTCATTCATCAAGAAACAAAGAAAGTTGGGGGTACAAGGATTCTCATGCACACCTTATCTGTCACACGTCACTTGAATTCACACCAAGCCCCTTTATTCCATAAATATGACAGACTAAGGGAGCCTTCTTTGAGCTCTCCCTACTAAGCAGCTGGCAGCATGGTGAGAACGGGGATCCTTCTCAAGGTTGCTCCTCAAGGCAGAGAGACTTCTTAACAATTACAGTTTTTTGGTAAGTGGCTGATACCACACATAACTTTGTAATATAGTACTCTAAGATTTTGTCTTGGTAACACTGATTTTGTCTTGGTACTTTTGCATTGATACATCCTTTGAGCAGTACAGTAATAGAGTGAACCTTGGTATTGGACTTTGTTAAGCCACACTTTTACAGAGTCATATTTCAATAAAACCACTTCTGCTGATACCCCTGACAGCGGTTCTTTAAGCAGTTTAAATCGTCCATTTGCAACAAATTGGCACAGTCGGCAGGACTCGTATATCCAGCTTTGCTACACTGTAACTCACAATTGACTCTTTTGCTCTTCATATTAGTTTCTAATTCCAACATCGTTCATTTAATGTTTTCAAAATTGTAAGCATTAATTCATTTTTACTATTTCATCCCTCTGATACAGATGAGAAGTCCCAACACTGAGGATGGAAAATGAAAAAGTATTTTTTGCTAAGTTGTAGAGAGTAAAATGTGAACCAGAATTGACCCACAAAGACACTGTGGACTAATAAAATGTGGACAGTAAAATGTGGACTAGAATTGACCCACTAAGAAACTTCAGGCATAAGTTTCAGCTGCAGGACAAATCCTCAGAGATGATCTGAAACACAAGGGTTTCTTTTTCCTTTTCATTTGCAAATAAATCTGATGTTTGATGTCCTTGAACACTGTCGTGCATTGGTCACTGCTGCATTTGGAGGATGCCCTGAACCTGCACCATGTGCTGTGCCAGTCAGGCTGTGGCCGGCCCTGTGACCAAGACCTCTCCTCCTCCAATAACCTTGGAGGGAAAAAATAGCAGGAGACAGAGAGCCTTGTCCTGTGCTTGTGTCTGGCACCAGAATAATAGCTAGTGGAAGCTCCAGCAATGGAGAATAAGCTTTTTATACTGGCACAAAGCTTTAATGTTATGCAATATCTTGGAGTCCTTATTGTATCCACAACGAAAGGACCAGACATCTGCTGTTGGGAACACTTTGTCTGTACGTGTGCATGTGTGTGTGTGTGTCTCTGTCTGTCTACCTGCCTGTATATACACAGTGAGTGGTTAAAAATCCATTCATTTATTCTTCAGATTTGACTGACAGCAAATTTGGGGACTTTCATACATGTTTGCCTGAAACATTTGATGGTTGGTTTATTCCTCCTTCTTAATATTGTACCTGAGAATTATATGCAAGCATTATTTTGCCTCTATATAGTGTGCTCTGTAAAATGACTAGCATTTACCACAGCTTCTTTCTTTGATATAAATATTTGAAGTATGTTTGGATTTGCCTACAAGTTAACTTCCTATAATTTTAGGGGGTTTTTTGGGGATTCAAATGAAATAATAAGAAGCAGTAACCTCATTTCCTGTCAGATGAGACTGGAGGCAGATTTCATGTCCAGAAATAGGGCACATGCCCAGATATTCATCAGAAAGAACTACTGATATGGGTAATGCCACTATTTGAAACCTTGCAATGTGATTTCACAGAGTCCTGAAGAAACAATAATGTACTCCAATGTGAATTAAATTAACTGGACATATACTGTCAGTATATATATAATGAAAACTATGTTAATAGGTTAAAGACCTCTTAAGGGCTGAAATTTAATAGCTTTTACAATCTCTTGGAAAAATTACATGTGATGCAAACGTCATTAATTGCTAAATCTGTTTTAGCAGTAAATTAAAGATTTTTCCAAGCACTGAAGTCTAATTCATACAGAATATAACTTCACTGACTTCAGTAGAGTTATCCTGCTGATGGTTTTAGATTAATATTTACAAGAAAGATGAAAATTTATCTTTAGAAAGATAAAAATTTTTAATTCTAATTCAAAGTATTACCACTGTAACAGAAATCCATTAACATCCTTGATGTGAGGGATTACCTCTCTTTATACTATTTTGGGGGTAGGGTGGGCAGCAGAGATTATGCTGATGAATACAGTGGAGTTAGGTGCTGTTCAGATCAGGGCAATACTGTAAAAATATAAATGAAGATGTAGACTAGAAAATTGTCTTGGGGTTTGAATTGTTTAGGGTTTCACTATGCATAACACAACTAGTAAAACTTTCAATCACTTCAGAGCTTGTAGACCTCTGTAAGACAAATCTTTCTGCAGAAAGACAATCAGCAATATGTAAGTGAAAGTTTTCAGCACATAATCTACTTGAAATAAATACATTGTACAAGCAAATGAGTGTTCTTTGTAGGAACCTACTGAACACTGCACTTTCTGAAATTGGTGTTTAGGTGTTCTAGAGTCAAGTTTGATAAAATCATAAACATATCCTACCTTGAAGGCTTATTGAAAGAATTTTTACTCTTCAGCAGTCTGCTGCATCTTATCCATGGTTTGGAATTTACACAGAACTACACAGATTCACACAATTATTTTAATTTTTCTTTGAAAATTATGCTATGATTGCAAACCTTTAGCCCTCACATACACAAATTTTCATGAAGTTCGGTAGCATTGAATTCTTCTTTGTACTCGTATCCAGCTCCTTTACCACTCAAAGAGAACATGAGTAAGTCTAACCTTTATTAAAAAATAATAAAGCAACTCCCAGCTAGAGCAAAAAAAGAAGATTTTAGCAAAAATGATAAAGATATGATCAACTACTTTATTTTGCAAGCTAAGAGTCATACCTCTGGTGCAACCCTACATGCATTGATTATAGAGTATGTCTGTCTTATGCAACCTCAGAAAAAAAGTAGATTAAAAATGAGGTGTCTAGGAAGAGAAACTGAGAAGTGGAAACATTATTTTGAGCTTACGAATTTACTTGTACCTCTATAAGTAACAAAACTGATTTATGGAAATTTATAGGAGCTCTGGCTTTCTTATGAACAAGAATTCATCCACATACAAGAATTCACCCACAGAAATGTGCTTCAGGCACCACTATTATTACAGAGAACTGAAAATGGAATTGTTGTCTGCTGTGGTGAGATAGATACAGTTAAAGAGAGACTAAGAAAGAAATGGTGCTCTTCGTTGTCTCAGAAGAGTTACTCAAAAACTTAAGATGAATGTTACAGATTCCTCTAGACCTCTCTGCTGGATCAAATAATCTGTCAAGTCCTTTCAACACCAGAAAAATTAATAATTTATTCCTATAGCCAGAATACTCTACCAATAAAAACAAACAAAAAAAACCCCTAAGAAACAAGAGAAACACTGGAAAAGAGATATATTTTGTATGCCTCATTACTAGAAAATGCGTAGTATGTATCCATCCATCCATCCATCCATATATCCATCTAGCAAGGTGACTAAATAGCTATCCACCTACATGTGCCTAGCTATGAAAATATCCATCTACACAAATATCCATCAGTGTCTACCACAATGGAGTGCTCATGCTATTCCCAGCCTGCTGTCCTGGTCTTGAAGGTCCAGAGCACTACTCTCCCCATTCCTTCACTCCCTCCCTCCCTGCCGTGGCCATCCAGTACATTTAGTGGGAAGTGAGAATGGAATAACAAGTGATAACTGACCTTGTTCAATGTGCTGTTTCCATCAATCCAGTCTGTTACCTCCACTGAGTAAGGAACCAATATTGGAAAAAAAAATTGTCTCCTATGTCAGCTACGATGTGCCAAATAACAAATGAGAAAGGAACTGAATTGCATGAATTCATTTTTTTTTATAAGGGGATACGGGGAATTAACCTCAGTCAAATATTTCTGCCAAGACTAAAAAGGCACCACGGTACCATGATATGAGTATTACTTTTTTCTTTTCTTTTCTCTCTCTCTCTTTTTTTTTTTTTTTTTTTACTGTCTAGGAGGGGGTAGCTCCTTTCCAGGGATTAGAAAGATGAAGGGATCTTATCTTGTTCTCTGCTAGACAGAGATACTAACAGGGATAGATAACAGCTGAGACCTAAACATGTTCTGAGAGAAGCGCTTCACTCTGTTCTACTTCATCGAACAAGTTAGAGAAAATCTCTGGAGGGATGAAGGATAACAAGCAAGGAGTTCCTGTGAGCAGCCACCTTCTGCCTCTGCCTCCCAGCTGTGACACCTCAATGCAGCTCCACTCCACTTGTGGATCAGGTTGGGAGGTTTGGCTGGAGGCCAAGCAGAAGGTTTTGACCACATTCAAATGCTGTTTGCCTAGTTCAGCCAAAGCAGGGCTCTAGCTGCATCTTTTCTGGGTTACCATCTTGGACTGCCAAGCCAGAGCAGCCAAGTTGCTTACTAAGATGCAATGTGACCCTTCCCAATGTCCACCTCTAACAAGAAAGAGAAAAACATAACCCAGGCATCAGCTCTTGGTTTTGACATTCCTTTGCAGTGAGAACATGCACTGACATGGAGGATCTCTCAGCACTTTTGTAATAGTTCTTTTTCTCTCACAAAAAGCACAGACTTATCCATAAATGGTTCTTTGCCTGATTTCTTAACTTAAAATTTGGTATGAGGGTCTGGAGTTCTTGTTTTTATACTCATTTTGATGGCATACATGCAATTTGCCACAGGCATTGGGAACAAGATTCTCTGCCATCCATATGGATGGGATCAGAGATCACAGCATTACTGACAGAGGAGCAAAAAATGCAAAATATGACAACCTGTGAAAACATCTGTCTCACCAGTTTGGGAAAAGATGTGCCTTTCACAGCCAGCCAAACACTTCACATTCTGGTCTTCTGAAAAGCAAAAGCATTCATATTCAAATTGTTAAATTAAAAAGTCAACTCTCAGGCAAACAATACAGGGTCTAATGCCAGAAGACGTGTGACTCAGTATTTCTGAGACCACTACAGTATCAAAAATGTTCTTCAGGGCAGTGACAGAAGGCTCTAAACTACACATGGAAAGACAAGAAAGAATTGATCACAATCATTACTTTTATTTAATGTCTTGGTGTGCATTAGGACCTCTAGAAAAGTAAACCAAAATCTTTCTGATTTGAGTAGGTTTCCAAAGAGACAATTACTGTTGTTGACAGATACTAAACTGAAATACAGACAAAAAGAATGAGTGCATCTGGCAAGTTTTCATCTGCTTGATCCAATGCTTTTTGTCTTTTAGACATCATTAAGCATCTCTTAGGAAGCTGCTTTTCTGGCCTGACCTGAATTTAAAGTCTCCCAGCATTTTCCTAGAAGTCAGAAGAGGACACTGAATTTTGTCTTTTCATAAGAAATGAAACTGGAGTGAGGTTATAGACAATCCCATGGCATCTCTCATAACAGCAAGGATGTACCAATGCTAGCTCACTGGCTAAATTCCAAGCTAGCTAATTATATTCTCTCTCCCAAATGTTTTCTGTGGTTTCAATTAAAGAAGTTATTAATTACTTCCTATCCTGAAAAATGTTAGCGGTGTTGCTGGCTCAGCATAACTTCTGTGTTTTCTCAGTAGTATGTTTATGCATCAACGTACCTTGGAATCCTGTGCTAAAAGTCACTAGAGAAATGTGCACTCTTGCTGGCTTTTATTGTTTTGCAAACCACAGTACTCTTAGAATACTTTTACTGTTAGTAATTATATTTTATTTTTATAATGCCCAAGGCATCTAAGAATTAAAATACACAGTCATAATTCTAATTAAAAATATATCTTCTTTAAAAAGTAAATATTGAATTATTTTAAGATACAGTGTGGATGTATTATCAGTGTACAGACGGCTTGTGATGAGGATATTCAACTTACTGCATGTGAAGGGACTCTTTGGACTACAAAAACTCCAAGCAACTGTTTCTGATACCATCTGAACGATCCATGTTTCAGTTGCTATAATTCTGCAGTAAGTTTTGGGTAGGCATAACATCAAGTGTTCATTTCAAAATCATAAGAATTTTAACTTTTCCCTGGTCTCTTTAAGCAGATTGCTTTTATTCTCTTCCCTAGGCCTTTATGTCACATGTAAAAATTCCTGTTACTTCTGCATCTTCTATCTTTACAATATAACAAATGTTATCCCTCTTGGCTCAGTCATGCATTAGCCTAAGCATAGTCTTTCCTCATAAAGGTATTTTGGGGACCACTAACCTTTTCTTTTATTGTTCTCTACGGCTCCATTTAGGTATCAATGTTTCCTCTGACCTGTGAGATCTCAGTGGCAAAGATATTAAGAAACCAGTGGAATATACAGATTTATTGATTTTTGAAACCAGCTGAAATAATTCAAGAAACACATTATAAGGTGAAGGTCTTGAATGTCAGCGCTGACATGCAAGACTCAGTGTCATTCATGGTAAGACAGAAAGCAGAGTCACCTGAAACTGCACTGAGGCAGCAAAACCTGCAGTGGATTATCTGGGACAGGAATGAGAAATTGGTTCTGTAAAATTTTGAGTTCCCTGTAGCAAGGTCGCTCTTGGATGACTTGACCTCTTTGCTTCTGTCAAGTTTAATGAGTAATCTGCTCAGACCACAAGGGTCTGACCTTCTTCCTTCCCTTCATTCAAAGGACAGAGTAAGTGTAATTTTCCTGGCTTGCCAACTCTTTACCATAGTAAATCTTGGGGGTTTAGACAGACACTCACACATACACAACCCCCAACACATACTCTTTAACTTACATGCTGCATCCAGATCTAAGATGAGGCTTCAGATTACAGTTATGAGAAAATTCAACATGAAGACATGTCATCATAAATATTTTACAAAGCTAAAGTAACATCTAGTGGAAAACAAGCTATGCAATATATTTCCCTCAGGACATTTCTTCTGTGAGCTGTACATATAGGGCCTCCTATTTCAATTGTTCTAAATAGAATGCATAAAACCAGTTTCTACAGAAAGAATAAATGCAGTGACATTTTAAATGAATTGCATCACAAAAAGATTCAAGGTAGATGTAATAGGCTTTGTGTTGTGTGAAACACAATTAAGTGTTTTCTGAATTATACATGTGTAAAAATATCTATTAATTATGTGCCTCATAAATTATAATAGAACTGTTTTACAAAATTAATTCTTATTTAGCTTAGGCACAATAACTGAAGAAAATATTTAACATTTTTCCTTTGAGGAGTTTGGGGGCAAAAAAATTCACTGGTATAGAAGATTGTGAGTCCAATCTTGTTCCCAATTCATTTTAGTCTTTTCTCTAGGAATATAATCAAACATCAGAGTAGTATAAAATTGATGATAGTGGATAGATTTTTCCCATATAAACATTAAATAATTAATGTGCAGGTTATACATTAATATAACTGCTGTCTACAACATTTTCAAGTCTTTATGATGCTGCCATTTAATTATGCAAAGTCATGCTAACAGCATGGTTCTAGAGTAGAGATTATGAGTACATAAGATATATGATGACACATGCATCTATATCATATGTCTACCTGTCATAACTGTGGAGTAACTTTCTCAAATGGTCCTTGTGGATAGGCAAAACTGTTCTTTGAAACCAGATATGGTTTTTTGGTAAACTGAATATGTGCTTTTATGTTGCTGCCATAATAAACCAGTCCATGCTAATAACTCATGACTTTCAGATACATACATTTGCTGTCAGAGAAGAAAAGGAAATTTCTTCTCCTGCAAGGCTATCAATGCTTTCAGAATCAAGCAGGTAAACATATCTCTAGGCATACCCGTGATGTTGTGCTTCCTCCCAGCATCCCAACTTCCTTAACCACCAGGGTTGAGACTGCAGCTTCTGGCGTACTCTGGATTTTGGGGGATGGAAGGCAACATGGCAGCCAAGGGCTGTCTGGAGTGGTGACCTCATATTGTCATACCATGCCTTGCTGGTATGACAATGTGAGTATCATCTTACTTTATAAGTGGCAGACAGCCCAGGGCGTGTAGAGCTCCCCTGCACATCGGCAGGCTGCACGCCAGGATCTCCCTCAGCAGGGGCACCTCGCAAGGTCACTCCTTGAGGCTGAGAGATTCCACAACAGATCCTCACTAAGGGATTGATAGCATGCCAAACTTTGAAATCTCTAGGTGATATAAAGGATTTACTGTACACATTTATAATCCTATAGATAAAACTGTTGACCACGTCTGGGACTAGGACTGGATCCATCCATCCTAGATTTGTGTCTGAGAAGTTTAGAGAACAAGAGAAAATCTTTCTGAGCCTTCTGATACAGTCAGGGAGGGTCTTCCCGACAGTTTTATCTGACTTTGCCCTCTATGCAGTAAATACTCAAGTGTACCTTGCCTTCAGATCTTTGCTGTTGAATCTTGTTAACCTCCTGTTTGATATAAATAAGGCATATTTTTGCTTCTCTTGTACAGCTGAAGCGTATCACTCCACTCAGGACAAGATTGTAAGAGGCAGCATAGGCAGCTCCTTTGGTACATGCAAAAGAAATTCTATCTGTTCCTGACGAAGGGAAGTCTGCAAAGCAACAATCCCATTTTTTTCAATACCAGGATGTTATAAAGGGAACAGAGAGAAGAACAGGGGTAGTAGCCTCTTAGAACACTGCATTAAGCTTATGGGGGTTTGTCAGTTATTGTTAAAATGTCACAGTAGCTGTTGTGGTAATTCTACTGTACTTCATCCTATGCAATAAAAGCTGCAAGAAAGCAACTTCTCAAGTACTACCCTACCTAGTACATGATATTGAGTAATTTCACACCTCATAATTCATCTTTAGGCAGGGACATTGGTGGAGTTATGTGTTAACTAAGTGTTTTTAATTAATCAAACACATTGTATCTGACCAGAGAAACTGTAGATTCCCCCATCCCTGGCAGTGTTCAAGGCCAGGTTGAATGGAGCTCTGAGCAACCTGGTCCAGTGGAAGGTGTCCCTGCCCATGTCAGGGCTGGTTGGAATGAGATGATTGTAAAGGTTCCTTCCAAACCAGATTCTATCATCTTTTATGTCACTTACCACATGTGTCTGTATGTATTTCCCTGTACAAGGGCAGGAAGAGAACTGGATCTATCACAGGACATTTGAAGTATTTCCATTTAAAATTCTGACATAACTTTAATGTTGCTATAATTTTTGCTGTTACTAGCAGTGAAATCTTTGGAAATATTTCCAGGTGGGTGGATTACTCTTCTGTCAATGACTGTCAAATGGGAAGTATAATTTCTCCACAAATTCTCCCAATTTTGTGACACAGAGAAGCTCTAAGAAGAAAATTGGCTTTGAGAAAAGCAAGAGGTCATGGAGAATTAAGCTGCAAAATTCTTCACATTTCTCCATTGTGAAAAAGAGTAATTTTTTAAAGAACACACCTGACCCTTCTCATGCAGAAGGCAAAAGGCTCAGATTTTTGTCACATGCTGCATGTTCAGGAAATGACAGATTTTCTTAAAGAAACAGCTTTAAGTATTAGTAAACAGACCCTAAAATCTTAGAAAATGCTGCTCCATTTCTGGAATGCTGAAACATTCTCAATATGTTGCATGGAGAATTTCAGCCAAGATTGTTTCTGGACTTGATCAAGTTATTAAATTTTGAGTTGTCCAGTTACTGTGACTTTGATGGTAATGGTTTTTAATGTGAAGTATCTGAGCTTCCAGCCTACCTATCACACACCAATATTTGCAGAGTAGAAAATATTCTCTTTACAGTCTAGAAGAATCCACCAACTTTATGTGCTGTATATAAACAGCATCTTCTTTCTCTGGCATATGTTTCTTTCTCTGGCATTCCTAAACAACAGTTTAGGAAACCAGTTGAGAGCTGAGGAAGTATATTATGTTGAGAGGTTCTGAACATATCCCAAGGAAATCTTAGATGCCAAGAGGCAGGGTGGTCAGCACATTTCTGTGTGGTTTCCTGTGAGTCATGCAAACACCAGTGTGGGTAATTGATATCACAAGAAAAATATAAAGAACATTCTGCTTTGTGACATGGAGCATTGCATGGGAACAGTCACCATAACTCTGCTCTAGTAACAGAAATGATACATGGAATTTGACAGTGAAGCCTTCCATAACTTAACCTCTCCCTTTCAACACACAAGATTTGGGATGAAAATTATCTTTTTTTTCTGCAACCTTACTTTGACCATGACATCCCAATCCTCTTTCCTTCCACATGCTTTGACTTCTTGCTGAGGTTCATATCTACGAAATCTTAAGACTACCCTGGGTGTGAGATTGTTATATGTGTTCCAAATTTCTAAAGAACTGTGGACTATTGCCAAAGCAATAACCCAAAAACAGTGCTGGATCATATTGAAACTGCTTCAGTCTGCAAAGCTTGATTAAAGGAGACAGGGCAAAGGTCCCTAAGTGTGCTGCTTCAAATAGTTTTTACCATGATTTGTTGAACTTAGGCTGGCTCTGAAGAGAAAATTCTCATCAGATTCAAAACAAGCCTCATTAACCGTGAGGTTATAACTTCTGGGGCAGATTAGCTTTTGGGTTGTTTTAAATAGTGCTGATCAAGATTAACTGGGAGCTTGCAATTTAAATCTCTTAGTTCAACCTCTGGAAAATTATTATCAATGTACACGCTATTCTATATTTGAGAAAGCAGGTTTGCAGAGAGAAGGTGGCTATGAAAATCCGTGATAACCTCATGAAGAGACTCTGTACCAAACTAGTGCATTTTGCCCTCACCATTTATTCCAGACAACACCATGGTAACACTAGTGTAGCTATGCTTTTTCTTAAAGAAGCACGAGTTACATGTTTTACTTGTATATAGCATTAAAATGACACATTTCTGCGAGTCATCCAAAGTGCATATGTTTGAATATTCAAAATTATATTTTTAATAATATTTTTATGGATCTAAGCATTCGTAGGAATATTACAATTTAGTCTGGAGTTTTCTGTGTAACTGGAGTCCCATGCCCTTAAGTGCTGTGATAAAATTATAGGAAGAGATAGCCCAGGTAAATTCTATGAGTAACTGAGAATTAGAAGAGGAAACTCTTGAACAAGCAAACAAATAAACAACTTCAGCAGAGTAATACTTTTAAGAGTTTTAGAAATGGGTCAGCTCAACCTGACCAATTTTCCTGATCTGCCTAAAGCCACTGGAGCTGCTACTGAGGCAGAGAACACAAACCTGTGAGATATATCCTGCCTATTCCCTTTCATTCAGTCATTGCACTAATTGGCCTGATTCTTTTCTGAATGTCACAATATTCTCTGCTTCCACAAGCTCCTGTGCTGGAAAATTTCATCAACCATTAGCCACTATGAAAAAAGACAGTAATTAGAATTGGATGGATGGATGGGTGGATGAATGGATGGATGGATGGATGGATGGATGGATGGATGGATGGATGGATGGATGGAAGCCAAAATATACCTATATACTTTCTACCTGTAACTACATTTTATCTGTTTTAGATAAATTTTCATCAAGCGTCTTTTAGTTGTAGGATAGTGGCACTTGGGCTTGTTACGTGAGGGGGCCTGGGAGGAGAAAGGACAACACTGACCCTCAGTGTAGAAGTAGATGAGAGAGATTTATTTTCCGGGACCCTCTTTTTATATGGAAGAAATCAAAATCTCCCAGCTTGCCTCCTGATCGGCTTGGGTTATAGCCTGGGCAGTCTCTCGGCCAGTGACACGTGCTGTATCCCATCCGTAGGGGTCTGTGACAGACAGCTCAGCCAGGGGCACAGACAAGCTGGATACTGCAACAGGGCTATCCACTCTGCACTCAGCACAGCAACCCTTTGTGACTGTGAGCTGTCATATCCTTCCTTGCCCTTCTGGTCTCCAGACTTTTGAAGGATCCCAGGCTTTTTAGGCTCTGTTTCTAAGGCAGCTGCTTCACTCTCTTGGTTATCTTCATTTCGCTTGTCTATAGCCTCTGATCCCACTAGAATTTAATGCAACACTAATAGTGTAGCCCCATTAAGAATTTATATGGAGGTAAAATTATGTTTTCCACCTTCTTCTTGATATCTGATGATGTCCACTATTTTTAAACCATTACTGCCCAGTAAGCCAATAGTTTTTATAACCCGTCAGGGACAGTTAAAAAAAATCTTCTAACCTGTCACTCTCAGTTTGAAGACTTCCACCATGGAGTTGCATTTATCATTTATTAGGTATAAATATTTGTTGGATTCTGTCATAAGATACACTAAACCAGTTTACCATAATGACACAATTTGTATGATGAACAAGATAATCTAAGTATCCTTTAAGAGGTTTTCCTTCATAAGATTACATCTTTCCTTCTTAATTATGGCTATGTGTTCCTAGTTGTGTCCATTTAGGAATAGCAACACTTGGCATTATGTGAGAGTTGAGCTGAAGAACAGGTAGATCAATGTTTTTTTGACAACTCAGGAAAATATTCAACCATGGAAAGTACTCAACCATAGAAAATGCTGGAGCACAAGAATGCCAAAAAAGAGTTAACTACAATGTAAATCTTCCCTGCTTCTAATATCAGAAAGATTTCTGAGCTTGTGTGCCTACTGACAGAGCATTGGGACCAACAGGGTGACATAAAAGACATTTGGAAACACCTGGGATCAGAAAATGACAAAACTAATTCTGCCACTATGTTTTGCAGCACCAAAGATGGACTTGTTTGATTTTATTTCTGTAAAGGGTTTATGTTCAAAAAATTTTTCCCATCTCAATATCCATCTTTTTGCTTACAATGTAAAGGACTTCACCACCAACAAAAGCTTCTATTGCTATCCAGCAAGCACACCTAACCAGTTTAATGAACTTCTCCTAGATCTGAGAAAATACCCTTTATAAATAATTTAGCCCTAAGATATAAATTCATTCTATTCTCTGCAGTGAGCTGCCTGGTCTAGTAACCATCATCAACTCATTCTATTCTCTGCAGTGAACAGCCTGGTCTAGTAATCATCATCATCTTCAAAAATCCCATATAATGGGAAAATTTTTGAATTAATCTCACTGCCTGCAGCCATTATAATAATAAAATCCTATTTCTCTGTTTTGAAGTCAAGGATCTATATTTCTCCTAGGTAAAGGCATTGAAATTCAATAAAGAGAGAGGTAATAAATGAGTGAATTTTCTAAGGTAATAAATAGAATTCTTTTTAAAGGTCATCAATAGATGAGACATTATTATACTCTGTTAATGTTACTTGTAACGTTCTGATTGGGTTCCATTGCAGGTGAAAAGGAAACCTCAGTTGCCACTCATTCTTTTATTAAAGAGAAAACAAATTAGCACAGGACTAAGCATTAACAGTGAAAAATGCTCTCTGTTGTGCTGGAGTCTTTTAAAATAAAAGGCAACTACAGAGTGAGTAACTATTTTGTTTTCAAATTTCAGAACTAGACTTCTATTTGATTGATTGTTCATTCATGTGGAGCAGTAAAAAAGAAACCAACTCAGAAAAGAACACTGAGTCTGAAATTGTGCTCATACAAACTGTTCTAAACTCTTTGTTGTCTCACAACTAGGTTGTAAGATCAAGCAATAAAGAGCAGCAGGGAGAAAATTATGCTTCTGCATAGAAGAGAACATATTTATGCTAAGAGGTACACAAAAATCAGAAAAATATAACATTAATAATGTTGCTTTATTTTGATGTGGCAGCCTTTTTTATTTACTAATTTATAAATATTTGCATACATTAATTAATGAAGCTAGATAAAATGACAAGTGTCATATTGACAAATAAGTATTCTGTGATCTATTGGATCTATGACTACAACAGAAAATGAATCTGTTTCAAGTTCTTTTTTCATCATTAAGACAACATTTTCAGTTCAAAAGCTGAAAGACACCTAAAGGTTGTTCAAGGCACATGGGAATTTTCAAGCTTTAGGTTTAAGATCTTAACTTAGAAAGAATTAGATTTCTCTAGAGACCATTTTTACATCACCCATGTCTTATAAGCCCAATGGTATGACATGTTATCACTTAAAATGGCATTCTAGAGCTAGACTCAAAACTGCCAAAACCAGAGGTGTTTTCTTTTTGTTTAATAGGTGGTGATATATTTTTTTTTGTTAATTTAGCCAGATTCTGAAATCATTATATTTCAGTGGAAAAAGAATATCAAGTGGATTAGGAATAAGACCTGCTTAAACTTTGTGGAACTTTACAAGTCCCATGAAGACTTCAGGTAATGAGTTATGATCAGGAACTATTTGTGTTCTGCTGGTAGCAAATACCTTAGACCAAAATAAAGGCAGTCTTGGAGGCACAAAGAGAAGGAGGTTAGAATATATTTCTAATGAGTTACCAAGATAGTATGAAAAACAGACAGAGAAAACCTAGACTGGCTTCAGGATCATTTCCATATCTAAACATGTATACATACAATATGTTTCACAGTATTAATAGGAATGTCTGTCACACAATTTCATTTCTTAATCTAATATATTTTGCTCACTGTAATGCTCCTTGCTTTTTTCCCCATCAAATATACGTTTTTTGAATGATTTACACACAAACTGAGTGATATTCACATGCATACATGATGTGGGGAGAAATTCAGGCCTCAGCAGTTGGAATGTATGTTTGACATAAGAAAACAATGTTACAAAAGACAAAAACATCAACCCTGTGGAGAACACAAATCCATCACCTAGCCCCATACCAGCCTCTGTGAGGAAAACTAACTCTACTCCAGCCCAAATCAGTACACCATTTTTCTTTAATAAAGTTTTTGGGATAGTTTCACCATTTTTTTATACCTTAGCTTAAGTGATTGTCAAGTTTCAGCAAAAATATAAGATGGCTTATTATGACTTTTGGCTAATTAGTGCCTTCAGGGGCTCACTGCACTTAATACAGCAGGAGAAGACCTGGTGCCATTTTCATTTTATGTTCCAAGTGCAGACAGACCTCATGAACATTTGGTACTTCATAATCCAGCAGGTTCTATAGTTTAAATGATAAACTGCCACTTACTTAGGGAAGAGTTTAGTTCAGCTATCTAAATGTGAGGAGTAAAGGTCCTTTCACTTAAATATGGCACTTGTAGGTCAACATTCTTCACTACCCAAAATGAGTGATAATTCCTTGCCATTACTCTTGATGACCTTTGTCTATACAACCGACTCACACACGTTCTGTTTTCACTTTTTAAAGGATGCGTATATTAATGCGGAGGGGCCACTGCCTTTTCTCACACCGTTTTCATCATCAAATTGGTGCTGAGTAACCTTTAGATGACATTAATTACTAAGGCTTGGTCCAGTTGGAAAAGGCACTGTGTCCCAGCAAGCCAGTGATGACAGAAAACATTTCTTCCTACCATATTTACCTGTCTTGGAACACTGATGTAACTAACACGACTTTGTGGTTGCAACCCAGCATGTCAAGTTTCACAGAATATCTTTGAAATGTTTTTCATTTAAGAAAAGGTATTTCTGATTTCTTTGTACATGGAAAGACCAAGTCAGCTGGTCTTTTGGTTTTATATGTTTCTCTCTACTTTTTTTCTTTTAACCAATTTGACATCTGCATGACAGAAAATCTCTTCTTACTTCTAGATACATGAATCTGGGTGTTATCTGCTCCTGACTTCTGTACACAGCAGGAGATCCAATTATCTGAAATCGTATCTCAGCAGGAAAGATGGACTAGGATAGGTTTAAGATGTTCCAGGCTTTGAAAAGGCCTTGAATACCTTATGTAATGTAAATATCCCTGCAGAATTTATATTACAGACTTTTAGAGTACGTTGTTACAAAATCCATTCAACCTACTGGAAAGCTGTCAGGCACAAGGAAACTATTCTGCCCAGGAACTAGGAATGCAAATGACTTCTTCCCTGAAGAAGTTCAAGGAACCACAGTTCTTTGCACAATTGTTCTCAATTCTATGCTTGCCAGCCTTGACAGAGTCCCATTTAAAGTTATGCTGGTGCTGCTTCCATATAGTTTGTCTAAGAGAAAACAGTTGTTTACATCTTTGAAGTAAACTTTAAATAAAAAGAATGAATTCTGCTGGTCCTTTTCAGAAATATATAAACTCCTTGGATGCTAGCTCTGAGTTGAAAATAAGTACAACATACTTTCAGCATATTTAAGCTACTGCTTGAAATATTTAATACCCGGGAGGATTATTTTTTCTTCTCCATAGAATATTACAGACCAAAATCTGTCAATATGTCAAAATTTGTACCCTGCAGCAGATGTTCAGCTGTGCAAAAGAAATTTCCTTGTTATATACAAAGAAAATTTTATGTATAGAAATTATATGGTCAGAATTGAAACAGTCACAATGATATTATATATATGTCAAATTTTTTTAAGTCTAACATGTTTATGTACCATCCGTATGAATTAGTTTATAAAGCATACTCTATATATGCCCACTCTGCAAGGAACGTGAAAAACATCTTTATTTTCTTCCAACTTTACAGAGATTAATGTGACTTTAGCAACACCTCATTTCATTGTTTAGATGCATTTTCATCACTCATTCTTTTTCTGCCTTTATGGGGTTATTTTGTTTTGTTTTGTTTCTAGTATCACTGGAAGGAGAGAAGAGAAGCACATCATACATTAGCTGTTTTATGAGATTAGTCCTAATACAGAGCATGACCTAAATATGCTTGGTAAATAAGGCAATGCATTTCCTATCATTCAGCATGTTAAACAGTTTAGCTAAGATTGGAAACATTCCCTATAATCTCCAAATTAACCCTCCTGTTATATTAGAAGAGTGGAAAGGTGAACCTAATTCTGCCTTATTTGGTAACTTTTAATACATAACTTCAGACATTACATTCTTCAGTAGGGAAGTTTGCTTGTATTTTCATACCCTTTTGCACGGATATAATGGATACACTGGTGAAAGTGAGAAACATTCCGTCCCAGCATCCTTTTCCTGCAGTTTGTAAGACATAGGCTGCATGCATGCTTTCTTTTCTGGTTCTTGCTGTGCCAGCTGGAAATATTATACACCTTCCTCCACCCCAAGTTATTCATCACTCTCTATAAATGGGCTCTGTCCTTCAGGCACCATCACTCAAGTTAGCCCCAAACCACTTTCATATGATGTTTATCCTGTCTGACTGCCTGAAATACTAATTTTATTTCTTTTTTCTTTAGTAGAACTGTGAGCAATCACTGGACATGATGCAACTGTTTGCAGAGGGAATCTCTATCTAACAGAGACAGCAGTAAAACTGCTTCAGGATTTGTAAATATGTCCTCTAACAAATTAAAATCTCTGTTCTTTATTATTATTATTATTATTATTANTATGACTGTGTTAGAGAATTTTTCTTTTAAGTAGAACTCTTACTTTCTGTTTCTAAGAGATCTGCTAAAGTACCATGAATACTTTTAGTCTGGAAATAGGAAAAAAAAAGACAGAACTCATATGCCTTGGTTATTAAAATGATCATAATATCAATCACTTCTTGGTGAAAATATTAATGTTTTCAAAGTATTGTATTGCTGATTAGGGAAAAAAAATTGGTATTCTGCAGGATCTAGTAAGTCTCATTATATTGGGGCACTCCATTTTTTGCATCTGGAATCTCAAGATCCTGTACCATGAGGATATAGAAGGGAAAATCAGCTTTTGAAGTGTAAACTCATCTGAGATGGAGAACAATGACAAATATGAAGAGCCACATAATGCCATTTTGCATAGTCACTTATCTTAGAATAAAAGATGCTAACCAGAGGCTTTCACATAACTGAAATCTAAGGAAAGGGCTGCCAGCAGGTTTTTGTGCTTATTTTGTATGAATTGGAAGATTCCCTTTGGGCCAGAGCTGATGTCATTAATATTGTACTTCCTAAAGAAGGTCACAGAATTTCAGTATTAACTAGTCTGTCATTGATCCAAAGGTTTAACTTCTAGCTGTAGTTAAAAGTTAATATATTTACGAAGTTGGGGTTTTTTTTTACTTTCAATATGCATTTTATGTCGCATTGGCAAATACATTGATTAGAACAAACTAAAGGCTTAAAAACATCCTTTCCCATGAGAATAATTGAAAAGTCTAGTGACTTACTCTGCAGATGGTACAGACAGACACAATAAGCCATTTTAAATACTCTAGCATGCATGGTAAATTACTCAAACATTTTTAGCATCCAAATTCATAAACATTTTATACATGAAAATTAAAAACTCTGAGAAAGAAGGCCCATGTTGGGCAATATGGCAGACGTGGCTAAGAAGTGAAATGGATGGTTATGTACAAGAATAGCACAAGTTCAGAATAGTTACTGCAAACACTGAACTGAATATTATCAGACAAAGGCATTATTCAGTAACTATTTCAAAGCCATCACCCTGACCATCTGGATGTTAGAACACAGAGGTGAAAGCACAGTAAGTATATTACTATCTAAGGGCTTTTCCAAACACAGATTCCAGAATGCTTTTTCATATTTTTACTGAAATCCCTCCATTAAAAAGAAAAACAGAACAGGCAATCTTTTTCTGGGAAGAATACAGCAATACAGAGTTTATTGATTCATTGTGAGAATAAAAATTCCCATTGAAGTATCTTCCATATTGTCAAGTTCTCTGAACACTATTCCTTATCCACAGCAAGTATTATAAGAAACCTTCAGGTTTTCTTCTTCTGAATTGTCAAAAAAAATGGAAGTTCTCAAGTAAGGTTAATTCTCTTAGATTTTGATTTTGCCTGCTAGGGTACCATCTGCACTGAGTGAATAACACAATTTTCTATCAAGGTTGTATTGCGTGCAATTGCCAATGTATGTTAGAGTTCTGCAGGGTGAGTTTCACTATCAAATAGGATCTTATTGCTCTGTACTGGCGCAGAAATCATTTTCTTTTCTCTGCAGTCATGTTCTTGCTGTGTACTTTACCTCTACTAACCCATATAAATAACAAAAAAGAGAAAAAAATTGGTTCATCATCCCACCATTCCAAGACAACCCTTGACCCGATCAGTCACAAAAATTGCAAGACCTGGGTGACAACAATAGGTCGACTTGCCTAAAGACCATTCACTTAACAAGGGTTAAAATACCAGCAAGACAATTTATTCTCACATGGTTTTAGCCATGCCAAAGACTGTGATTGTGATATTTTTTTACGATCATTTTATTGTGACTATTTTTGCAAACACATAAATTTAGATTTCCGTCTTAAACCGTAGAGATCTCTAAGTTTCTCCTTTACCACATAATTTCATTAACAATCCACCTTTCACTGGCGAGTCAATACAAGTTAAATTTTTCTGCCATTAGTGTCAGATTTTTATAAAATCAAGTCTTTTCCAAAACCTAGACCTCCAAGCTGCATGGCACAAAAAAATATTTAAAATTTTCTTCTGCTTACTGTTCTAAGATTAGGTGCCTTACAGTTCAAATTACATTAATTATAAACTTCAATACTGAAAACTTCATAAAAAACCCCAACTATCTGCTGCCTGTAGAGAAGAGAAACCATAATGACTTAGAGTTTACTTGAGTCTGAGTAATAATGATTTCAAGGTTGTGGCCTGACAGATCAGCAGAAAAAAAAAGGGCTGTTAAATGTCAGACAGATTAAATCACCTTATTCTCAGGATTTGTTGGAATCATGTTAACTACAGGCATTTGTTTAAATAGCTTGAAAAGAGTGATAATATTGATTTGTCTTTATGGGTACATATTTTGAGATTAACTCTTGTCTAGATTTTTTTGAATTGTCATCATTCCAAAACAGACCACAATGGGAAAAGAAAGGTGGCAGCTAATTAAATGGTACTTTTTTCCAAATAGAAGTTGCCTCAGGAAGAATACAGACCCTTAAAACACAGGGTATTTAATAACTGCCTCTGTTTTCATCCCAGGGAAATGAGACACTCTCTGAACAGTACCAACACCTGGTGAGAAAGGTAGGTCATCTGCAGTTTAGTCTTGTCCGTATTGATTAAAATCCAGCTGCAACATTTTTGCATTATAAGGCTGTACAGAGACATAAAATCAATCTAGGGAAAATACTACTTTAAATTTCAAGATTTATACCCGGATTCAGAAAAATATAGTATATACTACTAGAGCAAAGTTGTTTATTCCCCCTCTATTTGGAAACATAGACTGGAATAAACCAAAGCCAGATCATTTGTGATACTGCCACCATCCTTTAGTTTAAATTCCTTCTTCCTCCCTCATTTTTCCTGAAAAATGGTAGCTACAATTATATACACAAAGCCTTAGCAGAGTCTTGTACAAAACACGTAGTAGACAGTTCTGTGCCAGAAACATCATTTCTGATATTCCCAAGTACAAAATTAATCTTTTCCTACAGCCACATCATGCTGGTTGCTCAGGGACATTCTCTGACTGATTCATATACCCACATCTTTCTTCCACTCTGTCACTTTTGGCTGATCAGCTCCCAAGTTATAGCAGAAATTCCTTTCCTCCTCAGTATATGATCTTTTCCTTTTGGACTATTATATTTGATCCCATTTGCACTACTGCACTTCTTAAGGTCATACAGTTCTTTCTTCTTTTTCATCTCACATTTTACCATTAGCTGTTCTTCATCTTCACTGCAACACTGTCCTTGTATTCAGCAGTAGATTTCTCTTCTCACGAGACAGCCCCTTTGTGACAGGCAAGAAAAAAAGCGGGAACAAGGAGCAATACAAGGGGGATTGTTCCACTTTCTTTCATCACTGTGAAACTCCCACTGCGGAGTCCCCTGCTGCTGAGGCCCTTCAAGACTATGTATGCCCAGATGGCCTGCTGCACCTGATTGCTGTTGGAAAGAGATGGCCTAAGCCAAGGACCTTATACACAGTCCCTGTCATTCAGTGCAAGCACTGACTGAGCTTTACCAGCTCCAGCAAAACTCCCCATGTTTCTTTGAAGAAAAACTTTACCCTGTCCTGTTCGGTTACACAGAGAAATGAAAGGGAGGACTGAGGGCAAGGAAATCCCATGGTATTTGACTACACGGACCTGAATGTAGAGTAATTTCCTTCACTTTAACTTCTGTCAATCACAAACTCAATAGCTGGGTTTATAAAGGCAGAGCAATATTTCTTCCTGGGACAGGAAGGATATGTTAATGTATAGAGAGGATTCTGGTTTATAAAGTCATCTAGAAGTATGGTTTTGAGGAATAAGAAGACCTGTCAAGGATTGAGTATCTGATTCCTTACAACTGAAGGACAGCAAATTCTGTTTTTTGGTTTTTTTTTCAGGGAGAGTTTTGAGTATTTTTATTTGATTGGTCAGTTGGTTTGGTTTGATTTTCTTGTTTTAGATCCTTCACTGTTCATGAAACATCTTGGTAAATATTAAAAGATGTAAAGTCTGTTTTGGGAAAATGGGAGTCAGAAATTCTGAAAGTATGCAGTTGTTTATGATTTTTAAAAATCTCATTTTTCACTGTGAGGTACAAATATTTAGCCACATTTCCTAAGCTTTGTTAGATTACTCTTGAGTACTGGCAAAGCAATTGTTCACATCCAAAATATAAGCTTTTAAGGATGTTTTCAGATTTCTTTTTCACATCAACACTGCGATATCTGTGGATTGTCTACTCACACAAAGAATGTCCTGCAACCTTGTACCCCAAGAAAACCCCTTGTCACATTTAGGAAAATGTAATGCATTCCAAGTGTACCTTCCCTTTCATCCTGCCATGTATACAAGGTACATATTCGTTGTGTGTATGGCATATTTATATAACTCTGTATGTCATGCAGGTGTTGTTGACAAGTCATATATGTATATATATGTGCATGTCATACATCTACACAACATATATGCCTAGTGCTCCCTCTCATACACTCACTGGTCTGTGTTTGCATGCTCCTGTGGACAGGCAAAGAAAATAAATGAGGAAAATCTTGGACACTGCAGGAAGTTCCACAATATATTCCATATGTTATCATGATCATTTGTTATCATAATTGTCCCTGTGGATATTCAAAAATATTTTTGTGCCCATTTTAAGGGTTTACCTTTGCTGGCAGCCCAGTGATCTATTACATTCACCTCCATCTCTCCGTTTTGTTAACTGTTTCAAACAACTCTACATGATAACTGAGTCACACTTTTCCTTAGAGGAGCAGGATTGGCATGATTATATCAGGGTACACTTACTTACCTTACTCTTTAATTAGTCTTTTCAGGGCATTCCCCTAAGTAAAATTACAATCTGCCAAGGTGTAATTTGCAGGATTTTCCCTGAGTCCTGTTTCAATCGGAGGAAGCAAATAAGTGACTCCTATTTCAAGCACAATTACCATTTTAAGGATAAATTTCTTTTCATTAACTCTGCTGCTTCACACTTACTTCAGGCCTCTCAAATGAATATTCTGCTGTCCTAGTTGCTGAGTTTCTCCATAACTTCCTCCTCTGAGACTTCAATCTCTGTCAAGACCATGCTGTTATTTCCATTTAAAAAGCGTCCTTGGAATAGGAATTTCCCCAATGCCTTCTACAACAGGGACTGAAAGAAATTTTTTCATCAGCTTCTGAGATAATTCACTCACATTTTTAATTGCTCACCTTTTAATGTCACGATTCCTCTTGGTGATCTAGAGGTGTCTTCAGCCACGCATACAGATTCCTTGCTCCTAATGTGTTTTAAACAGATGGCACTTCTTCCTTCCCATCCTTAGCTCTGCATTTCTGACTTAATCAGAGAATCATTTACGTTGGAAAATACCTCCAAGATCATCAAGTGCCAGCATTAACCCAGCACCACCATGTTCACCACTAAACAGTGTCCCCAAGGGCCACATCCATGTGTTTTTTCAACACTTCCAGGAATGATGATTCCAACACTTTCCTGAGTAGCCTGGTCCAAGCCCTGAAGCCCCTTTCAATGAAGAAGTATTTTCCAATATCTAATCTAAATCTCCCACAGTGCAATTTGAGGCCATTCTCTCTTCTCCTATCACTTGTTACTTGAGAGAAGAGACCAGTTCCCTCCTCACTACCACCTCCTTTCAGGCTAAACCAACTGAGCCCTGGGGAAGAGCACCTGTGACCAGCCTGACTGGGTTGAACTCCAGTCACCACCATCTCTGGGGCCAGCCATCCAGCCAGTTTTTAACCCAGTGAACTGTACACCTGTCCAAGCCATGAGCAGCCAGTTTCTCCAGGAGGATGCTGTGGGGGACGTTGTCAAAGGCTTACTAAAGCACATGTAGATGACATTCACAGACTTTCCTTCACCCACTGAACAGATCAACTGGTAATAGAAGTTCAGGCTGGTCAGGCAGGACCTGCCTTTCCCAAACCCATCCTGATCCCCTGGTTGCCCTGCACGTGCAGTGTGGTCACACTCAGGACAATCTGCCCCATGTCCTTCCCTGGCACTGAGGTCAGGCTGACAGGTCTGTAGCTGCCTGGATCCTCCTTCCAACACAAATAATCACTCAGTCATTGCAGACATAGCAAATAGCCAAGTCAGTGTGGCCCTCAAGGAATAATTGTCCATGCAGACCTGCTGAGCCAGACTAGCCACCGGGGTCTTAAAACTTCCTTCAATATTAGGATTTCTGCTAAGGCATATGTCATGTACTTGTTAACCGAAGGACTCAGAAAGGGGCTCCGATGTGATATAATGCATGCTAAATTTATATTTTTAGAACATTTTTGTTACCTCAATGTTTTAGCATAAACATTCAGACACTTTATTTAATAGGATGTTTTGGACTAAGCTCTCAGAAAAAAAATTGAGTGGAGAGCACAGAATTTGACTCAATGATTGAAATTTATATAAAACTCTGTTTCTGACAACCAAAACCTGGAGGGACAACACAATACAGAGCAATGAACCCATTACTCTGAATTTATCAGTGCATTCCAGGAGACCATGTCATGAAAATTGTTTAGCTTTACTTCCATAAAACCAAATCAAATTTTCTCTGGGATTTTTTCGGGTATTTTTGTTGGGTTTCTTTGGTTTTGTTTTTTGATTTTTTGTTTGTTTGTTTTTTGTTTTTTCTGGTTTGGTTTGGTTTGGTTTGGTTTTTGTTTTCTTTTTTTTTTTGGTTGATTTTGGTTTTTGTGTGGGTTTTGGGGGTTTTTTTGGTTTTTTTTTTAGCTTTGAGTTTTGCACTGTAGCTCTGGAAAAAAAATTATTAATAATGTAAATATTGGAGAAATGCTATCTCCTTATTAAACTGGTAGTTAAACCTCCTTGCTAACAGGTACTCACAGTCTCCAAACCAGTCAGATCATCATGTAAGATGAAAACATCAATACTTAAAACATAAACAAGGATGGGGTTTCCCTGCCTGTATCTAGAGAGTAATAAGTATCAAGTTCCTTTTGCTCCATTTAAGTTATTAATTAGACACAGAAAAATTGGATTTTGCAACATACAGTACATGGAATTAAATCTTTAACTAGTTTGGAGGATTTGAATGTCTTTTTAGGAATGCTTTCAAAGAAGGAGACAGAAGGATCTGTCAGGGTTGTTCAGGAGATATGAGAAAGATTTTTCTAAGAGCCTGAACATTTCTTTATATGCCAAATAAAAAGGGCATATCTTTCTTTTTCACTATTCAAAATTATCTGCAAATCATGCCACAATTAATTGCTCAGAATTTCCCTTACATAAGGAAAGTCTATTGTGAATTATTGCTCAATTGCACTGAAAAATGCAAAATCATGGTCAAGGTAAGGTATAACTTCCACAATTTATTTGGGGGAAAAAGGAATTTCTCAGAAGTGTTGACTGGATATACGACTGATAGTTCCTTTAGCCTTCCACTTCTTGCTACCCTTAGAGACCAATACTTTAATGGATTTCCAGAATTTGCCATCGTCCATTAAAATGTGGTTTTATGCAGAAACTGAGCTCTAACACTATGAGTTCAAGTGTTCTACTCCTGAAATGTTGCCCATATACACTGTCACCTAGAAACATGATGAAGGTAAAAAGTCATATGAAGTGTCACGTGTGACTTAGGAAGGTACCTACAGTTACAAATGCCATTTAGTAGTGTTACAGTACTGCAGGCAAAAGTCCAAGCAGTACAGTTCACAAACTGATAGCCTGTATGTGTGTGCCTTTTCATGTGCAAAAAGTGCACTGAAACATCCACTCCTGTATGCAGTTCACCCTTAACCAAGTCTCCACGGTACTAAAAATTCTTCAGAGCTAATCTAGACAATTTAAAATTTCTTCTCATGTCATTGTCATGTGTGCAAGGATCAAAATTAAATCTGTTACAATAGTGAAATGCAATTCATTCATATGAAGAGAAAGAAAATATCTTGTCTGTCTTGGACTATGACACAAAAGAGAGCAGTAACTTCAGAAGAGGAAGAAATATGGGTATTTCAGTGAGTTATTGAGGCAAGTGTTATTAACTTCATGGGAACTGTGGCACAGCCACAGCTTTCAGAACTGCTCTGGCATGTCTGTGAAGTGTTTTTTGCATGGTTTAGTTATTAGCACAATTTCTCTAAACTACTCACTTTTAATAAACACGTATTATTTGTCTATTCATTGTCATTACAGTCAGAAAAAATACATTCTCCTATAATTCAGAATTTTATTGATTATAGTGCACCTACACAGCTGTGTCAAACTTAGGTCAATCATAAAAACCTTTATCCAGCAATTTTTGACACAGGAGAACTTTGCATACAAATTACTATATGACAGACAATAATTACAAACCCATGTCAGACAAAAGGGTGAGGAAAATTTCTGGAATGATTACAGGTGAAAATAAAGTGTGGGTAGATTTAAGGGGAACTCTTTTGTATGCTGTGGTGAAGAAAATCTGTGAACTTTATTTTTGTAAAGGACTTTTCACAAAAAAAAAATAAAAAACCTCTTTCTGGTTTTGTTCAAATGAAAGCCTAATGAGTAACCTGTGTGAAGCTGTTAACTGAGAAAGGCACAGATGCTGTGGGAAGTTCTCCTGGTGTACTGCCATGAGCTTTGGTTAGTGTTTCTTTTGAAGCTTCTGGAAGTCTTTATCCCTGGATATTTTTAGTCCTGGATTGGTCCAGTCTCTGGCTGCTGCTATTGTTCATCCCACAATAATAACAATAGCACTTGGCAGTGACATGTGATGCTAAGGTGTTTTAGTGCTGCTATACATACTTCAATTAATTTTCAAAACAGCCTTTTAAGTATTATTAGCTATTTTTTTTTTTTCAGAATAAGAAGATGAGATACAACACACTGAAGTCACACATCCAAAGTTTATTGTCAGCTAACTACAAAAACTCTCCAGTTGCTGGTTATCTATTGAGCTTTGTTTAGGCTACGAGACCTGGTTTGTTACACTTGCAAAAACTTTTCTGCAGAGATTTCTTTTTCTTAGCAGTTTCACTTGGAAATT
Organism: Picathartes gymnocephalus; assembly: GCA_013390045.1. Classification (NCBI taxonomy): domain Eukaryota; kingdom Metazoa; phylum Chordata; class Aves; order Passeriformes; family Picathartidae; genus Picathartes; species Picathartes gymnocephalus. The sequence continues at coordinate 35,039 of WEKY01000588.1, read as the reverse complement.
TGCTGTGGAAGGTACTGCAGAGAATTCAACACTGAAATAATTTTCAGGGTTTAAAAGTTCATCCAAATGTTGCACTAGCCCACATGAACTAAGACATGCAAGTTTGCATCATATTGGTAAAGATTCCATTCCAGTGAAAGCTAAAATTTCCATCTCACTCCACATTTTGAACCCACATTTAGAGCTACATACAGGTAAAATGCCCTGTGCCTCAAAATACATTTATTGGGCTGCCAACACATTTAACTGTTGTGTGTTTGCAGTACCCTGATAGAGGGACCAGACTTTTGCAGGAATTGTGAAACCACCTGGATTACAAAGCCAAACTCAGGTCTCAGTAACTGCTGTGGAAGTTGGTTTTGTTTGAACCTATTCACCCCTTGCCTCCCCTTTTCTATCCTGCATTGATTGTTGTTTTCTTTTGGGTTTCTTGAAACCCTTCTTCTCTCTAAAACTGACATAAAAGGTTAAAACTTAACACTTTCATTTCACATTAAATTGCACAACTCCAGAACAGTGAGAGTTTTATGATTTATTTACATATGTATTTACACTTTCCAGCAAATATAATGTTGTTCAGGAAATATTTTACATTCAGCAATGTGCAGACATGCAACAGCAATGCAAGTCAACCCTATGAGTAGATTCAGGCCCTAAATGGGAAGGACTCACCTGACGTAAAAAAAAACCAAAATAAGTCCTGGATTTTCAATGAATAAAAAAAGTTTTGATCTCTTTAAAAATATATTTTATGAAATTAAAATTCTGATCTATTTAAAAAGAAATCAAGAAGTAGAAATTATATCAGATACTGGCAACAAGAATTGTCTGGAATCAATTTTGCCTTGCCTTGGGAGCAACATATTCTCCATTTCCCACACAGCTGGACCTATGAGGAACACCAGCAGAACATAAGGGTCTATGCCATTATTTGCAAGTCTATAAAACAAATATTCAATAATTCTTAAGGTAAGCATACTGCAGTTTTGACCTTATTCCCACCTGCTGTTCAATGACATCTCTTGATTGATCATCTAATGTACATAGGAACAGAATCTCAAATGAGGGATTAAAATAAAATTACTCCCACAGCAAACATAATCCTAGTCAATATTTTATAAAACCTTCACTTAGGTGATCATTTCATTTGCGTTCCTTTTCATAAAAGAAGATTTACATGGCCTATGATGGCACTAACCTTTTCCTTGGACGGATAGCACATCTCATATATTTACGTAATTATCTGATAGATCTCTTGAATTATCACCAGGGGAAAAAAGCATGAAAACATGTCAAAACTATTTAAAGGGACCACTACATGCAGTTACCTGTCCTACCCTGTTTTTATTTCTCTATTGATATGTTACAGCCATATCAAAATCTTTGGTCATTGTTTGGGAAAACATAAAACTCATGAATTTTTACAATATAAAAGCAAAAGAAGCCCATTCCCATGGCAAATTAAGGATTTCTTTTCCTGCACAAAAGCTATTAAGATCTCTTTGAAACTACTTAGTCAGATTTTGGTCCCTTCTTATTCAAAATCTTACTTTGTCCTTTCTCTTTCTCCTGGTAATGAGGTAAGCTATTCCCACTTGAGCTAGGTTAACTCTTGCACAAAAGGCTGTAGGAAAGGACAGAGGTGGCCAGAGCTTAAGTGACATCTAGATGGAACACTGGTCAAGTGCTGGCCCTCTGCACACAGTTAATTCAATGCATTAGAATGTGTATTATGTAACTGGAAATAGTACAAAAGAAATCTTCTGGCCATGTGACTTCATACACTATGGTTTTACTCGCAAAGGTAGCTACTTGTAAAGATCATAGCATGTTCTTTTGGGTTTTTTCTTCCTTTCATCTTCTGCTACTGCTTCCTGTTAAGAGTAATCTATGTCACACTAGAGAGCAGATGTGATGGAAAACAATTAATAGAATTTAAAACATAGAGGAAAATTAGGTGAGTTGTCTCCACTTAGATTATGAAAAGGAGCTTTGAAAATCCAACTCTTTGATTTCCTGCGCTTTGTTTCATGCCTTTGTAATACAGTTTCAGATGTCCTGTGAGGCCAAGGGTCTTTGTACTTTCAGGGAAAACTTTGGAAAAAAAGTCTATGTGTGCACATAACATGTATAAACATTATAAAAACTTTTATTATTAAGTGGATAGGTTGAAAAGGAAAGACATTTAATAGAAGCAAATAAAGCTTTTTAGAAAAAATTAACATCAACACATCATCATCAAGAAATTCAGAAGCTCAATTATTGTGTGTTTTAACTATGAAAGTTGGTTTATTACTTTGAAACAGCAGTGGTTCACAGAAAGATCTATCTGGTCATTAAAAGGTGTTTGATTTAACTATTTTTTCAGTGAATTGGAGGAGAAAAACATTTTCCATGTATAGTTGTATTGTAATAATAGTAAATTTATTTGATAATTTTATTTTGAAGGCCCAGACCAAAATCCTGTATCTGGTTCCTAACTATTTGAGTTCATTTAAATTAATCAAACACATTTCAGTGTGCTGGGCAATTTGATACATGCGCTTTTGTCAACAAGGGAAAGCATAGTGTATATGTAATATCGCATTTTTTGTCATATTAAAAAGTCTATTTTTTCAGTAGCTGCTTATTGTTCTCCACATAAACAGGCACAATTTTCTCCACACAGCTTATTCTGCAGTGACTGTAATGACAGTGAATTTGGTTTTAGCCAACTGCTCCTACATCCTGCAACTTCCTTCTGCTGCACCCCACGCCAAACAGCACCTGCCATGCAAAGACGCTGCTGTAGTGCTACATCAGCAAACCTCACGGGAACCATAGCTTGAGCACAACTTACTCAGAAAATCAGAGTGACTTTTATCAGCTGGAAGTTTCATGTTTTCTCCTTTGGTTCATACTATACAGTTCAGCTCTTCTCAATATCTTTGCAGATTACACTTCTTCAGTGAAATTAAATGCAAGTTTTACTCTTCGTATCTTCCAACAGCCTGAAGATCGTTTGACTTCATTCCTTGAGTTATGTTGTTCCTTCAACTAGACAATGCTTCCCCCTCTCGTCTTCAGGGCAGCTCATGAGAGAAAGGGAGCTTCCCAGCACTTGCCCCCTGGGACCTGGAAAGAGGCCAGACCAGCCACTGACCTAAGGCAAGCCTTTTTTTGTCTTTTCTGTGACCTCAAGGACTTGCACTACCTGAAAATATAGGGGCAAAGCAGTGATTACAGGCACTCCCAGGGATGTAATCTGAGAGAGACACACATGGGGTAGTGACAATGCTGCCCAGCACTGGATGTGTGGTATTTAAACCAGAGGGGAAGGGGAACTTGTGGCACTTATTGCATCGTTTGTCTTCCAGAGCAACCACTCCCTACTTCCCAGGGGGTGGCTGGACATACCTGAAATAGAGAAAAAATCTCTTGTTTTCCTTTGATTCCATGAGGGGCCTTTGCTTTTGCTTCATTAAACTGCCTTTATCTTGACACACGAGGGTCTTTATCCATCTTACTTTCTCCCTCTCTGTCCTGCTGAGGAAGGAGAGTGATAGAGCAGCTTGTGGGCACCTGGCACTCAGCCAGCATCAACCCACCACTCCGCCTTGCATAACACAGACTTTGTGACAGTGATTCATGGTTTGAAACTGAGCACCACCTGCACTCTCAGAAACTTCCCCAGCCAAGGTGAAAGGTGAGGCTTAACAGCTGTATCCTCTTTGCTTTCTAAGGTCCATCCAAAGCTGTCCAAAGGACAGCAAAATCCTCGCACTAATAAGATTGTGACAGACAGAGTCTTCCATATGTTCCACTATCAATGAACTCATTGAGCAACTGTCCTTAGTCTTGTCATGTCAGTGCTGAGCTAATGAAATGAAGTACAGTCCTGTTGCTCTCTCTAAAATACTCTAATGTCAGCCTTCACCCTCTGGCACACTGCAGCACCCTGTTTGACTGAAGCTGTCGCCACATTCTGCAGCTCCTCTAAGAGGTAGAGAAGTTCTGTTTATGGTTCATAATATAGGCTGCTTCTGTGCACTTCCTTCAATGAAAGCCATTAGAGACTTAGTTATTTGAATTGATTCTCTGACCTTCAGAGGTCATAGAGGATATGTTAAGTAAATAGGATTCACATTTGATATTTATTGCTCTTTTTATACGGAAAAAAATCAAAGCAAAAAAAAAATTTAAAAAACCACAAAGCCCAAAGTATTGTTTTTATTACAGGTAGTGGTGATTTAAACTTTTTTTTCCATAATTGCATAATAAAAAGAGACTATAGTAGTTCCATATAACAAAAGAGTAATACCTCTTTCAGGACTTTAGAATCCATTTGCAGACACGCATTGAAAATGAAGAAAATTAATATTTTTTTCAGGGTGTGCAGCTAGCCACAAGATTTTGCCATTAATAATTCTAAGGGCAGTAAGAATGCAGTCTCACGGAGCTAGTTGAAAATGTCAGTAAAGCTCTGCTGGTTTTTAAGCCTAAATTATAGTAAAATCATTAGCAGTGTTGGAGAGCTTGGGAGAAGCAGGTATTTCATATTCTTTATTCTAGCATATAGCAAGAAGGGTTTTGGTGGGTTTTTTTCCAAAGCAGCAGCACACAGCACACTGTTTATTACAGCCAATGGGGTCTAATATACGTTTTGTAACGCTCTTTAGGAGTCACTGGTTCAGATCAAATTCCTTTTAGGGTGCATGGGCCTGTGGTCAAGCCTGAGAACTGCTCCATCCAGCTAGTAAACTAGGGATCATTAAGAAGAAAAAAATCAGAACACTGACCTTTCTCTGGGCAGAATCTGCTACCTAATTTCTCCTACTTTTCTAAAATACCATTCCAAACACATGGCTGAAAATGCCCATTGCACAAAAAGCTTGTCAGTGCACTGGTGCATCCTTGAAATGTGTGTATAAGCAAACAAACGGGAATGAAAGGATCTGCAGGTGAATAGTGAATGATGTATTCCTCCAGGTTCCTGGAGGCTATTGTAAAAAAGGTATAGGTGGTGCATAGAGGATTTGTTCTGTGTTCAGGACAGTTGTAAAATAATGCTGGTAGGCCAAATAGTCAATATGAAATGTAACCTCTTTTATCTTTTGTTTCACATAGCATGATAAAGCTGGGGTGGAATATGTGCTGCAGGAGAAGGCAGAACCTTAGACAGTCAAAGGATTAGTTTAGGAAAATCTAATAGAAATGGGCTTTTCCTGACAGATTTTCAACTTTTGTTATTTTTCTTCTCAAAACTGGTCTGAATTGCACACTGCTTATCCCTTCACCTTTTAGAGGTTTGCATCCATTAGCAAGATTATGACTGTGAGGTTTACATTGGTACAAACCACTCTGCTAGGGGTTAAGAAGTGAAAGAAACACCACGTGGAAGTGACCTATTTTTTTGTTATTGTTTCGGAACTCAGCCAGCTGGCATGGCTCCAGGTCAGCCAACACCACAGACAACATTTTCATTCAATGTCACTGGCTGTGATATTTCAGAGGAGGGAGAAAGAGAGAGATTTCCACTCCTTTGTGTTGCTTTAAAGATTCTCTAATTATAGAATCGTAGAATGATTTAGGTGGGAAAAGATCTTTAAGATCAAGTCCAACCATAAACCCAGAACTGCAAAGTCCACCAATAAGCCATGTCCATAAGTGTCATCTTAGTGTACTTTGAATAGGAAAATAGGTAAGAACAAAATAGTCTCCAGAAATCTTTTTTGAGTAAATTTTTGAGTAAAAAGCTACATTTTGACCACACAGAAAAAAAACCACTCCCAATTCCTTAACCACTTTTTAAACAAAGGAGATTTTATATCCACAAAGTTTTTTAATTTTATTCAATTTTTTCCCGTCTTGGATTTTTAATTGATCTGGAAAATGATGGACATAATCTGAAAATTTTTGTCGGACACAAAACTAGCATCCTTCCCTGTAAGAGGAGCATTCTTCACTTACCATGTGCCACTCTGCATCATGGAATCTTGCACTGCAAATATACCATTAGCATCTGACAAGAAGATTATTCTTTCTCTTTGACAGAGTGCCCTAAAACCGACTAGAACCAGAGTGAGAAAAGCACTGGCAACTAAAACGGGCAATAGCTGACAGTCTAATGGTTTCCACTCAACCCACAGATTTCTTCCTATCTGGCAATTGGTTTGTTTTCTGACAGATGCATCGGTAAGTGAGACTTATTTGTCAGACTTGATGTTCTCCATAGACCTGTCTGTCCTCAAGATGTAGGGGACGAATAATCCAGCCTATGGGCTTTGCCAGGTCCCAGGTGGCTGCATGGAGGAGTAGAAAATTGCCTTTTCTTTCACTGAAGTGAGATTGAGGACTCTTTTTCCCACAGAAGCTAGACTATATTGAGTCTCCTGTAGCACCTACTTCCAGTCCCTGAGTTGTCATGGAAAGGGTTGCTGTGCAGGGGAGGAAGCAGCATACAATAGCAGAGGATATCTCTGGGGACCTGAAGGAGAATGATTGTGGACAGTTTCTTATTTCTTTAGGCCTCCCTGATGCTCTGTTTCCTGGTGCAACTGGGGACAGTACAGAGCTCTGTGCATGGAAGTCAGGGGTACAAAACAAATCTCTTCCAGGAAAGTGTAAAGTAAAATTAATTCAGAATGGCACCAGAATTAGAGGAGATACTAATGTGAGCATCCATCACATAAGGCTGGTTTTTGTACTCAGAGGGTTGTTAATTGCTTTGTTGAATACCTGAAAGAAGGACCTGTCTCTACATGATATAAATTGTACAGCTGAACAAAGCATACCCAGTGGTCTAAATCTATAAGGAACTTAGTGAACAATGATCTGAGAGAAGGAAAAGACATGACAAATGAGATTTTAAATATGTAGTTCTATAATTGTAATTTATTTTCTTTGGTAAACGTTAGCACTGAAATTAATGCTGAAAACTCAGGAGGTAATTGGTAAACCTTTTCATATATAAGTGGTGTTATTAACTCAGATTGGTGAGTGACAGGGAGCTTTATACAAAGCTGCAGGTGAACAAGAAGATTGTCTTGCCTAGCAGCAGAACCCTGATAGCAGCAGAACCCGACACCCAAGGGGAGGGAGCCGTATTCCCCTATACAGGTCTGACTGTACACGTCGGGCAGTGTAGGTGTGTGGTCCTCAGGCAGCAGTCAGCTGGTGGTAAGAGCACAGCCCCAGTGTGGGCCAGGACCTGGGCATTTGCTGCAGGGACATGCCCCCTCTTCCACTGCTGCCAGAGATACGTGGAAGACACCATCCCGCTCAGCTGCTGGAAGTGCACTCTGAGGCTGGTCTTGGAGCTTTAGCCCAGATGCTCAGACATAACCTGGGACACAGGGCAGCCCTGTTACCCACTATGTTAGTTCCCAGCTGGCACACTGTGCAAAGCAGAACAGACCCAATGCAGGGAGAAAAGTGGAAGCCCATCACAAATATTGCTCACAAGCAATTGAGGAACTCAGCCCCAGTATGGGAGGGTTGTGACAATTGTCCCCGAATCTCAGTCTTGACTCTTGGCAAAAAATATCTTCAGAGGTTTTGTCTCAGAAAGTCTACTTGATGAGTCTGTCATCAAAATTAACACTCCGCCACTAGTGTTTCCAGGTGCTGTCTACTCAAGGTTTCCCAAACAAATACACTGAAATAGAAAATCTCCTCTGCAATCTCATTCTTATTTGCAGATTTCCACCTGCTCTTTCTTTGCCATCACTACCCTTCCACACACACAAAAGTCAGGACACACAAGATGAGCAGTTGGGGAACTGGACTTGGACCATATTCAGGAGCCTGTGTGAAGGAGATTCCCAGACCACTGCCTTGGGTGACATCTACAATTTTACCTAAGTCAGACTCTCGGACTGAAAATATACTGATACATAAACACACAGTTCTGTTGACAAAACAGGTCTTATAGCTTTCCTCAAGAAAATATTGAAACAATTCCACCTGTGTTAGGTCAATATCAGATATAAGAGAGGAAGTCTAACTGAAAAGCCCATCGTGCCTGGTAGTGTCCATAACTTTAGCTATAAATGCTCTTTAGCAATCACTTTTCTGAAGAAAACAGCAGCAGGATTGTTCCCCAGGCACAAAAACGGAGCTAAATACCAAAATCGTTCGCCACAGGGACAGCCTCGCTGCACAACCGCTGTGGCACGAGTACATCCCCGGACATCTCCCAGGCAGTGGAAAGCGAGTATAAACCTCGCAGCGGAGGGGAGCGGAGGGGAGCGGAGGGTGTCCCGGAGCCCCGGCCCGCAGGGCGCGGTGCCGGCGGGCGGTGCCGGTGCCGGTGCCGCTGCAGGCAGCAGTTGCCTGGCAACTCCCGGCTCCAGCCGCATCCTGAGCTGCTCTGCGCGCCTGCCTCTTACACCCACCCACCCACACGCCGAATTTTAAGCAGAAAACAATTCTTGCCTTATCGACAGCAGAGCCCGTTGAAGATTCCCAGAAAACAAAACCTCAGACAAACTAAATCAACTGCAGGAAAAAGTCAGGCTAAGACACACTGCTCTTCTTCATCTCCCATGCCTCCACTTTGGAGACACTGCCGTTTGAAGCGGGGCTCAGTGCTGGAACAGGGGCTTAGTGCACTGTGCTGGCATTTTCTCTTGGAACCAGAGGTTTGCGGGCCAGCCGACTAATTAGAGCCACACCATAAGCAAGGAGCTGTCCTGAAATAACAGGCAGGGTGGATAAGCATGCAATTGGGATTTAGAGTTAATATCCACTGGAAGAAATTAAATCTTGTTTGAGTGAGTGGGTAGCCAGACCATGATGGGAAGGGGGGAGTTTGGCATATGAAAACAGTCTGGTGAATCATGCTGAGAAATTAATATTTTTTAAAAATACTCCACCACAAAAAGGACTAAACACCTTCCTCTGATGACATAGGGAGAAAACTGCTGTTAAAAATCTGACACAGAGAAAAAGAATGCTTAACAGCTAGGAGGAAGGCTGTGAAACTGTGATATAATAGCTCCACTGAATGTTATATAAAGATTTACTATCTATTAGGCATGAAGCTGGGTGATTTAATACAAACTTCAGTTCCATGTGATAGCTAGCAGATAATGACATATCCTGAGGTACAAGCATTTGAAACCTTTTTCAAATCACTCATGGACCATCTGCATGCACGTCTATCTGATGCATGCCCTGAGTTTGCCGTATTGCAGTTAGCCAATTTTTTTGCCTTTCATTCCTTTTTTCTCATTCTGTATTACTAAAAGGAGAGACCAGATTACGTTCATGAATTTAGACTTTCAGAGTGATTTATAAAGTTTTAGGAGTAGAGGCTTTCTCACCATTTTTTCAAGAATAACTTCCTTGGTAGGTGCACACACAAAAACTTCCCCTCTCCCCCTCAAAACAAAAACCCCAAAACAAAAAACTAACCAACCAACCAACCAAATGAAAAACCCCTTTTCCTATGCAAGTACCTTGGGGACCAAATATTAAAAATATTTTGGCTATCAGATTTTGAAAAGAAATTAATTGAATTCTCACAGTCTGAGGGGAAATATCATTGCAGAGAGAGGCAGAAAATTAGGTGCCGGTGCCCAGCAGCATTACACAGTGCAGTTCCTCATCCACAGGAGGACCCCAGACCCTGTACTAGTGAGATGGCTGAATAATGTAATACTTGAATCTCCTGTCCAGAGAGACCAACTTCTTAGTGCTCTGCATAAAGTTTCATCAAATACTTTCACATTGGGTAGAAGGGCATGTTCTGCTGAGGTTCAAAAGCAGAAGCACTGGTCAAACCCTGTCAGGCAGAGCTGCTGCTGCTGCTTTCTGCCAAAGTCTGGCACTGTTTACAGCCTGAGTGAACAGTGGGTTCCTGGAAGCTCCTTTCATTGATTCCATATGACATTGGGATGAACCTTTGATCCACTTTTCCTCACTTGTTAAAATGAGGATGATTACATTCATCTTCACCATAGGGCACTAATTATAGTTAGTTTCTAAAGAGCTTTTGCATTGCTGAAAAAATGGTAGAATAAGTTCTCCTCCACAGGATTTATTGGTGGGATTCTTTCCTCATCAGTTACCAAACAGTGAATGACCATGTAATGTCAGAGATCCTGACTCAGCAAGCTCTTTTGGCACTGCAAGGTCCTTAAGATCACAAGAGGTTTTATGGATATGAATGGTCCCACCAACAGACACAAACACAACCGAGCTGTGACAAGTCAAAATGATATAGCTTCCAATTAGAGCACAGAAACTATGCCCAGAATCAGATTCTATATAATGGCTTTACAAGTGACCTTTGGGGACAGTTTGCTGCATGACTGCTGAGAGAATGTTACTGGGGGAAGCTGCGAAATGAATGACAGTACACAGGATAGAAATTGTAATTAGTTCACTGTACATTTCTCTTATGTGGATACCAAAGTTCGGCAACATCCTTTAGTTTTACAGGCCTTCAGCTAGTCCTTCAGATGGTCCAGTTTAATATAATCCACATGATTGCATTGCTGCTGAGACTTCTTTGTTGATGCAAAATCCTGTGGCTTTTAAAGACTGACCTCAGAAGGAAAGCCATGATATATTTGAAGGATATAGACAGCTGTACTCTGCTTAAAAAGCATTTGGACACTTTGACAATGCTTTTAAAGCAGGTTCTGTGAAGAATTGTAATGGAGCAGAGGATGTGAGAAATAACAGAGTCTTACATATCACTGACAGTGAAATACAGATTAAATTGTGAATTAATTGAGGATTTGGGGGGTTTCTGTGAACTACTTCAAAATGGTTCATGATAACTAAAGCAATTACATTGAGAAATATTGGTGGTTATATCATGTGTATCCTGGTGAAAAGAAAATATGCTGTAGCTCCATCATATTTTTAAGATTTTCCTTGCTGCAGGAGCTTTTGTGCATTGCTTTGTGGAAGCATGGTGTTTTCTGTGCTGCAGGTTGTCTTCAGCAGGTATTCAGTTCACACCACAAGCAGAAGTCACTTGAGACCTTTAGGGTGGCCTTTATAGAATCTCTGCATTTCTTTAGAGATTTTCTAAATCACAGTGAACATTGAATATTTTGAAATTCACCTTTACCTGATCAGTGCAGTACTTTGACTTCTCAAGATTCTTTTTCTATGATGTTTACATGAGTTCAACCAATTAAGGAAATTTCTAAGGCGCAAGCATTTATATTAATATACTTGTACATGGAGAGGAGTTCCATTTTGATTTTGTCCTTTCTTTTATAAACACCTTGCAACCTCAGACTCAAAAATTTCTGTGGTGAGATCTTCTTCTACATACCTGCAGTATAAATCCTGATCAGAACATCTAGGCTCAAGCTCAGTGTAATTATTGAGTGGTATAACGTTTCCTTCAGAGGTGGTATTGGCTGCTAGGTTGGTGTGGGATCTGAAGCCAGCAGTAGACGCCATTCTCTTGTGGAATCTGCAGAAGAAGCATGCAGATTCTTTTAAGCAGAAAATATAGGCAGATGTGAGGTGGTTATTGCCCAAGTCTTGACAGATCGAAGGTTGACTCCTATGCACTGCCAAATTTACTGTGCTGTACTTGAAGGGCTAAAGAGTCTATGTGTATTACAGGCTTTAAAAGGTGTGAATGGGACCATGAGAAGGCCAAAAATATTGTGACATAGAAACCACCTCAATAACAAACAGGAGGGTATCTACAATACTGTGAACTAATTAAGATTATTTGGCATTATGTGAATATTTTTTCTAAATGCTAGAAGACTAAACCTAAATTTCCTCATTGTTCCTGATGAACAACATGATAGGATTTCATATCAGACTGTACAGTCAAAATGGACAACAATAAGAATTAATAATGGTTGTTGTTGCTGTGATAAATAGGCAGATTTCAATATTCTTCCCTATATTACTTTTCTTTTAAGACCCTCTATGATCGGTAACATTCTCAGACACACCTTTTGTACTTCTCTCTCTCCAGCAAAGTGTTCTTTGAAACAAAATGTACTTTATATGACCGCATTAGTTCAGAAATGAGGCTGCACTATATTAAATTCAGATTTTAAATTTTCCAGGGAATACAGAGATTCAGGCCTTTGCCTGTCATTAGTCAGAGGCAATTTGTACAATTGTTCTGTTGAGCAGAAATTCTGAGCTAGATGGGCACCTATATTTCAATAATAGCTTTAGAATATGAAATACATCCCAGGGAATTCTTTCCCTGTCCCTTTGGCTTTGCAAACTATTAGCTTGTTTCTGTTGGATAAGTGCACAAGAAATCTGTAAACCTCATTATTTAGCCCTAGAAATAAACATTATACTTTGGCACTTGAATTACTCCAAGGATCTCCCAGCCATCTTGGGGGAATTGCATTGTACAAGATTTGTAAACAGGATGCCAGGCTTGTCATCTGCAATAGGAATACCAGAAATCTACCCTTCTCTTCCCAAATCTGGAATCTAGGATGACAACTAGCATAATTTAAAGCAAGTTAAGGAAGGCACTCAGTAATTTTACCAAGGAAAACCTTGCACTCTACCCTGATAACCCCATCACAATCCTTAGGCAGATGGTTTTCATATTACTGTGTCTGGGGACAGAAAAAACAGGTACTACCCCAGAATTCCTCTATGTCACAGAATATCTGACTTTGTTTATTTCTCCTAGTACATCTGAAGCTTATCAGTATTGCTAGTCCTTTAAACAGATGCATTATTTGTGCTGCCCTTTCTGTGGGTAGGACAGTGCACCATTTCCACTTGGTCTGTCTTCCCTATGAGGCTGCTGGTGTTGGTGTAACATGTCCACTCTCTAGGGCAAGACAGGCTGTGTTCCCATTTTCATGCTGTATATTTGTACACAATTGTGACCTCCATCTGTCCCAGAAAGGATTCCAGAATTTTGATAAATATTTTAGGAGAACATAATAATTTGGTGTTGCAGCTCTTTCCAGGAAATATTCAAGTTCAGAATGTTATAATCAAATGAAAGACAGGAAAGGAGAGGGAAAAAATGTATTTTTTCATTTAAGCTGTGTAGAATCAAAGGAATAAACTTTCTGTTGGTGTAAAGTGTTGTTGATAGACCAATAATCTCAGTAAATCTGCCATAGGCCATTCATAATTTGCATTTGAGACTGTTTTCTGATTTGGAAGTTCTTAATTTCTGAAGATTAGCAAATTTTGTCACTTTTCAATCTTTTCAGGAAGATGATATGTGAAGAACTTCCTCTGTAAAGAAAAAGAGTACAGTTGTGACCTTCTGACAAAAGCAGAGTGATCTGTGAGTTAACTGTATCAGTTATTTCAAGTAGATTCCTCTAATCACCTCCTGATCAAAATGGAAGAATTTAAGGACAAAAGAAATTTCGCATAACATAAATATTGCATCGTTTTCTGGGAGATGTTGCACTCCTTTTTTGGAATTTCAGCTACCTGACCCTTGAATATTGGCAATCTGCTGCCATTTAATTCCATCTTTACAGATTAATCTGCTCATAATTTTTTGCTGTACCTGAGTAAAATGAAAGAGTCGTTACAAGTTAGGTGACTGGGAGAGGATTTCAAAGAGCAAAAATGAGCAGTCACCAACAAGTGACTGAAGTGGAACAGAGAGAAAGAGTCCCTTGCCTGGCCTGGAATCAGCCAGTACTCCCACAGGCCTTATGATAGAGTCTATTGTGATTCCCTATACCATACAAAATGAACAGTGAGCATAAGGACCATTGAGCTCTAAACTTTCCCAATGGGCTACCATTATAGCAACATACGGAATTTGCACAATCGCTCAGAATGGGAATTGCTGACTCAGTGGTGAGAGAGCTCTGTGGCTTACAGGCTGGGCCATAAATTCAGGGAAAATGTAGGAAACTGGGTTAAAATAAAATAATGCTAAGTATTGTCTATCTGAACTGAAGAAAGATTTAGTCAGCTGGTAGCCTGTGTCTAAAAATGAATAGAGTCAAGAGACTTTGGGGAAGACAGACAACTTTCATACATCATACCCACATAGCACTGTAGCAGACAAAAGATGGAATCAGAAAAATCCAGGGCTCTTCTGATTTGATCATGGTTAATAGTCCTCTTTCCAGCCAGAGATTGGACCAGATGACCTCCAAGGATCTTGTTCAACCAGATATTCAGTGATTTTATTAATTAAGTACAAAGACTGGCCGAGCATGTCTTTGTTCTAAGTAGGCCTATTAACTGATTGCTAAGATGTGTGAAGTACAACAGCACATTTGCTGCATTTCTCCTTTCTCCATTGTGCACTTTAGAATGAAAAGAAAAACTTTTGTGGCAGTCACAGTGGGTTTAAGGAAAATCACAATCCCAGATTTTGTATAACCCTCCTTTAAAACCTGCCCAAGGAGGACACTGCGGTTTCTAACTCCCTTTAAAGTCTTTTCTGGTCACCTTATTTGACAATGGGGCAAATGGAAGACACAAGAGGAAGACTAAAGGTATTAATAAGAAAGAAGAAATCCCAAGCTTAATTGGCATAATAGAGAAGTCAGTAACTGAATAATCACCAAGACAACTACAAATTAGCTTTCAAAGTAGAAAAGAGGATTGCATTACAGTGCCCTGTATTATAGTGGAGCCTATCATTCAACAGGCCATCTTTGCACCTCCTTTTCCATTTCCACCTCTATTTATGTACCGTACTTTTGTATGTGCTCATGGCTACAGTCATATGGGTTTAAAGATGTTCAAGTGTTTTTGCATAATGTCCAGTTACTCTTTCCTAAAACTTTTATAATCAGCTTAGGTCTGCTAAATGATACTCATTAGACAACCTTAATGTCTGCTGTTATCTAAATTCTCTGTAGAGCAGACAACTGCCTTGAGGGAGGATATAATAACGTGTCTCTACCTATTTATGCCAATTTGGCTTGCAGCCTAATACTTCCTTGGATAAAAATTTAGAGTCAGATTTTCAAAATTAAGCCAACAGACTTGTGAGCACCTATACTTATGCTTGTCTCCAATTAAAAAAATTTACCAAACAGGACAGTTTTATGAGATCTTCAGAGGCAAAAATGAGTGATAGGTACCCAGCTTAGAGTGAAAGACTTGATTAGAGCTGCTTGATATTAGCTTCTGCTTAAGCCTTTGAAAATCTCTTCCTTAACAGCCTAATTCCAACTGCCAGTTGTTATTTACACTTGTGCCTGTTCCTCTCTGAATGCTAGAGCAAAAGTTCTATGCTGAGATTGAATAAATCAGAAGTGATAATCAGTTTTCAGGCAGGGCAGTATGACTTGTGCAGGCTGAATTCACATGCCTGGAGGGAGATTTACAGTAGTTCCATCACAGTTTTCTTTCATCAAGAAAGCAAGTAAAGAGCTTGTGAAGAGCTTGTAAAGAGAATGGCAAAAAGGCTGTGTAGAGATGTGCCTGTTCATTGGCACTGTCAGCATTCTTGGTTCTGTAGCCTGTGCCAAAGAGACAGGAAGGGCAGGCAACTCTGCACCAGCCTGCCTGCTCACAAAAATCTTTCTACTATTAGGAGCTTATTTCCAGCATTCTGTCAAGCAGAAAAAGTCATCCAAGCCCAGTTTATCATCCTCTGAAGACATTATAAATTACCAGCTAAATGCTTTCACCATATCTAACACTACACAATCAAACTGCAACAGCAATGGTATCTGAAATGCACAGTACGAACCAGTCAGACTGTAGCTGCCTGAGTTCCTACTGCTCTTCATAAAATGCACTGAAAAGAAAATAAGCAGTAAAGGTCTGACATTTTTCCTCTGCTGGTGAATATACAGCTGGTCTGGACTTCCTTTTTTTTTGTTTTTTACCATTGTTCTGTTTTGGTGCATCCTTGCGAGGTTCAGAGTTAAAGTCAAATATGAACCACGTGATGGTCATTGGATAAGTTATATCTAAATTAACACATGCTCTAACCAAAATTAAATAGCCTGTGGCAAGACTTTGTTGTAAATAGGTGCATCAATACATTGTTTTCAGATTATTCATCAAGACAGAAAGATAAATGAACACAACCATCTTCACGCTCATAACACAATAGGTAACTTATTTAGGACAAGAAGATATGTGCAATAAAGAGATTTATTGTGTGACTAAAATTAAAATTAAATTCCTGTTAAAATATTTATGTAGATGTAGCTGAAACATTCTGCTTAGAGATAAATCAGAGGCCTTTGGCATTTCACAGACATACCATTCCAATATTCTTCTGCTGCAAATTTAGTGCTTACAAGATGTTAATGGCAGTTCAGTTTTCAGGACAGTCTCTGCAGACTATTTTTGCTCAGTAGGTAGTAGGGATTTGCATGCATATTTCAAATATTCTTCTATCTCATTACCAGCTTCTTATTTCTTTGTGACTTATACCTCTATAAAATCTGGCTTGCACTATGGGAAATGAGATTTCAAAAAACAAAATTCTGTGTAATGAACATTTATCATATTCTCTCTTAGTTTTTCCCTCTTTAGACTTTATTCTTGAGAGTCTGGATGAAAGAATGACATGGCATGCTTAATTAAATTTTTTTTTAAAAAAGAGTCTTTTCTAAAAATCAAGCGCTTTAAAAGGGTTTTAAAATATTGGGGTACTTCTCTCAAATATGATACTCTATGTTAAGTGGTAGCATTATTTGTTCTGTTGCCTTCCTTTGATTAAACTGAGATCTTTAAATAATATATGTACACTGGGAAGTACGTTTGCTTGGGTAAGTTAATTTGTAAGAGTTGTAATCAGTACAAATTCAGTAAGTGCTTTTTGTAATATGGCTGAATGCAATGAAGTGATTTGGTATTCATGCAGATGTCACATGTAATTTCAGAGCTGTTACACTGTAATTTTGTAGCACTTAATAGAAATTATGGTGGTGGCAGTTTTGTCACTGGAGGTAAGGGGTTCTCAGGGCTTCTCTCATAAATTTCCAGCTCCCTCTTTTCAGGTGTTTATAATACAGAGTAAAGTTAAAACCATCAGCCTAATAAAATTAGGTTATAATTGATCAAACTCTGAAGAAGAGATGGACCAAAACAGCAAAATTTTAAACCTCTAGTTCAAGTAAAAACGCTGACATTTTTCGTTCAATCTGTGGTAGATGAAGAAATTCAGATCTCCATTAGGTTTTTGGAACCTTTCTGCCTCACCTTCTGCCCGCCTGCCCTCCACACACAGTATTCCAGTACAATGGATGGCTAGCCAAAATTTGCTACAGACCCGGTCACAGTTTGGATTTCTAGTCCTTCAGCATCTCTTCTGAAAACCATTTTCTTTTTGATCATAATAATACTCCCCACTTCTTTTGTGGAAAGGAAATAGCATGTTTGTACATTGGCATTTTTCTTTCCCTTGAAGCAGAGGTATGGAGAGAAAGAAAAGCCCTATTCAGATAGAAAAGAGATCAGCTGTATAACGAAAAAAAAGTGATACAATATTTATAATTGGCATTTGTAACCTTTAGCTTTTTGACCTGCTGTTGCAGGTGAGCTAGAAAAGCAGCAGGGGAGAGAGGAGGGTTTCACCACGTTTTGTTTCACTTGTTTCCATGCCTCTGGGCTGTTTGCAGCGCCTTCAGATCTTATGTGAAGCTCTTAACACATGGTCTGCTCCTTGTGCCCTGTGCAAGCAAGGTTCTGCAGAATGAAAAAGAGAATTTTATAGCTTGTGACACACTAGAAGATCTTTTATATCCACGGCAAAGCAGAGGAAAGGCGAGATGTTCTACACTGCTCATGCCATGCATTTATATTCTCAGTTGGAGAACCAAGTAAATAATTTAGTTCTGCCATCTCTTTTGAGATTAGTAACCAATAAGTACGGTACAGATGAGGCTAGAAAGAAATTTCTGATGCATTTTACCAACTCAAACAATCATTAAATACCAATTTTTTATTTATTTTCAATTTAATTGAAAGCTTTGCAAAAGCTGTGAAGGCTTTTCCACTCTATTGCCACTCCATAGAAAAATAAATGTAGGAATTTGCTGGAAGTCATACATATATGTGCATATACGTTTCTCTAGTACATAATAAAAGAGTTAAGGGCCTCCTGAAGTGCTGTTCTGGTTTAAAGTGGATTGTATGCAAATTATGGTTTCAGACAGAAGCACGAGTTTTATAATTCTTACTCTGTTTTGACAGCACTGGTTTGTCACATCTATTCACATGAGATTTTAAAAGTGTCCAAACGAAACATTAAGAGCACATTCAGTTTGAAGTTAATGTGACCCAAAATCAAACCTCTTTTCTTATCATATTCAAGTCTGATGAAATATAGAGTCATTTCCAGACTTAGAATATTAACCAAATGGCACTCTGCTCCTGTGCTATCAGTACCTGGCCCCGGATGGAAATAAGCTACTCTGTCTGTCATTTTTCCTGAACATGTTCATAGAAGGTCATGAGATATTCCACCAGGAAAGATTTTGTCAGGGTGTGACTGGGGAGTTTCAGCCAGGTGAGCAACATACAAATTTTTAATTAAACTTTACCACTACATAATAAGACAAGAATACACTAATCTTTAGTTACATTTTAATTCAAGAAGGTCTTATTGCTATTCGGCATAATTGGTAGATAAGATGTAAGAAACCTCTGCAAGAAGAAATGCTGTACTCTGTTCTTCCCTAATCTCCATTTATGCCACTCAGACTTAAATTCTTTGCTCTATAATAATCTGCATTTAAATTTTACATTATTTCCAGAGTCAAATTAAATTCTATCATGGATTCTAATTTTACAATATGTTTTGAAGAGAAAAACTATACATATAAATATATTCCTTCAGCTGAAAGGTCTGCTACAGTGGCAGATTCTCCATGGCAAAGAATTCAAAATTGCTCAGAAGGTAAAGCAATCTCTTCTTCTTTCTTCTTTGCTGTCTTCTCACATCTCATTCCAGAACAAATCCCATGGAAAAAGTCTGAAAGAGTTGAGAATTGAAACCTGATTTCAGAGATACAATGGGATTAATCATCAGAAAATGGTTTGAATCAATCTTCCACAGGAGATTTAATGAGACAAGTAATTGAGTGCACTCTTACTTGGGTTACAAAATAAGGAATGTCCCAGGGGATTAGCAAACTGCCAGTGTGTTGGCTGATCTATTCAGGGACATATTGGCCCAAACTCAGAGAGAAATAAACCCAGCATCACCTGGACTTTTCTGCTAGAGAAATAGCAGCATAGAGAAATGGCAGCAAAGAACAAATGCAAGACATATTTCTCATTTTATCATTCATGCTGCTTATAATTCTCTGCTGCTTCCTCTCCACTTTTCTGGTAGTACGGAACTTTAAGAATGCTTTGTCCATCTACACTGACCCATATCCTTCAGGACTGTGAATTCCACCAGTGCATGATCACTGCAGCCCAGGCTGACTCCAATCTTGATGTCACCAACTAGCTCACTTGCATTGCTCGCCATCTCCTGTTTTGCAACCCCTCTGGAAGAGCTGTCTATTACCTGGCTGAAAAAGATATCTACAGTGAGTTCCAGGAGTTTTCTGGATTGTCTACAACATCCTGTGCTGTTTTTCCATTAGCTGTCAGAGTGGTTGAAGTCCCCCAGCAGGATGAGAGCCTGTGAGTGCAATGTCTCCTGTAGCTGGAATAAGAAGGTTTCTTAATAGGCTCACCTTGAATACATAGTGAATCCAGGAAGCTCAGAAATTAGAGGTTCAAAGCTCTTTGATGGACATCAGAGGAAAAAGGGGAAGAAGTACAATGTTTTAAAAAATATGAACTACCATTGTCAAGCCAAACATGACTCACAGCTTCAGGCACTGAGTGTTCCTGGCTCCCTAACACAGAGACCTTCTTTTCCCTGAACCGAACAAAACCAAGTTAGGAAAGCAGTAGTAATTTAACTAGAATGGTTAAATATCTGCACCAAAAATACTTCATTTATGTTTAGAAAACAGAGTACACAACATAATGTCTGTCCTGTTACTTGCTTGACACAACCCTCTGAAAAGAAGGAGGAGCTTTGATTAAAGTGCTTAGGATCCAGGTGGTCTGACACAAATTTGCTTAAAGGCTGGTGTCATTCAACCAGTAGTGCTATTCTGTGGGATTAAACTGAGCAGGTTTTTGGCTGTTCATATGCCTAAATCAGCTTAACTGGAAGAGGGAGAGAAAAAAAGCCAAACACTTTCTTTTCAAAAGTATTAACATCTTTTGCTCCAAAAAAAAAAATATTTTAAAAATACAGTCAACCTTGC
>WEKY01000587.1:0-34738 GCA_013390045.1 Picathartes gymnocephalus | reverse complement strand
CAGAATATTCTGTGATCTGTAATATGCTGGCAAAGACCAGCCATATGTTGGGCTGCGTTAGCAGGAATATATCCAGCAGGTCAAGAGTAGTCATTCCTCTCTGGTATTCCACACTTGTGAATTCCACAGATGGGGTACTGTGTCTGCTCTGGACTTCCCCAGTTCAACTTCACTGACAAATTGGAGCAAGACCAGCAGAGAGTCACCAGGACAGCAAGGGGGCAGGAGCATATGGTGTGTGAAGAGAAGCAGTCAGAGCTGGTTTTGTCCAGTCCCATGAAGAGAAGGCCAAGGGAGATGGTTTTTCTCTCCCCTGCTCAGTAATGTGAGTCAGACTCTTCTGTGTGGTGCACACTGATAGGATGAAAGGCAATGAGCACCAACTGCAGCAGGGGAAATTCATTCAGATGTTAGGAAGATCACTTTCACCATGAAGGGATTTCCTTCCAGAACAGGCTGCCCAGAGAAGCCGTGTCATTTCCAGACATTCAAAACTTGACTTTCAGGATATTGGGCCATCTGATCTTGCTGGACTAATTTTTAACAGGAGGAGGGACAAGATGACTCCTAAGGTCTCTTCCAATCTAAATGACCCCAGTTCTAAAGGGAAGGGCTGCTAAGGGGAGGTTCAGTCCCACTAAAAGCTATTGCTTCCGTTATGAAACTTAGTGGTTGACGGGGATGTGAAATGAAAAGCTCACGCCATCCCACAAGAACACTTCAGATTTTAGAATGTTCAAATTATTTTAGTAGATCAAGGCCTTTTTAAAGTTTTGTTTTGTTTTATATTTCTCTAGAAGGACACGAGAAAAGATTAGGTGTTTGTCTGGGAATAAAATAGTAACTAAGCCTTGAGCTCTTTCATCCAGAAAGTGTGTCCTGACCTTCAGGCCAGAAAGTGTTACCCTCCTTTTTCCCTGGCCCAACATATACTCTATCTGGAAAAGTAGCTCTGAAAAGGGTAAGTGAGGCATTTTTACAGGGAAAGTAATTCAGTTAGAAATTTCTGTTCAGGTTTACATGGCCCCCACAGTGCAGGACCCTCCAGCAACTTTAAAACAAAAAGTAAAGAAATAACTTCCTCACACTGCAGCCACTGTAATTTCTGAAATAGAAGGACATTGTGAAGACAAAGAAGTTGGCCAGTATTTTGAGATTAACACCTCTGAAATGCACAGTATGTCCCAAAACAGATTATAATCATAAACGATAGAGCTCTGCTTTTGTATCTCCCGCAGTAATGATGCATTTGATCTAAACAGGGATTTCCCACAGG
The DNA here is from genome assembly GCA_013390045.1 of Picathartes gymnocephalus. NCBI lineage: Eukaryota > Metazoa > Chordata > Aves > Passeriformes > Picathartidae > Picathartes > Picathartes gymnocephalus. Next base: position 33,462 of record WEKY01000587.1, on the reverse strand, counting down.
AAAAAAATTAAAGCAAGAATGAGACTTCAGACTTTGAGCTCATGTGATTGTCTGTGTCTTGTGACTGTGATGCTTTCGTGTGTGGCAAGAGGGGCAGTGGTAACCAGTTTTGGAACAGCCTTCATGATCAACTACAAGATTAAAATGCTTTCACTGATAGTGGCCTTTATCTTCTTTGCATCATTCAGACAGTACAAAGAGATGTAAATCTGTCCTAAGTATCATATAAAATCTTTGTTGCCTGCTTCTTCATCACCTCTTTTGCCAGAGATGGTTAATTATGGATGGAAAATGCTCTCATCTGCCTGACAGTGTCCTAGACATCATCCTGTCTGCCAAGTCTGAAGAGGAAAATATGGACAAAAACTGGCCCTGATCATTCTCCTTCAGCTGAATCCAGACTGCGTTCAGATGCACATTCAACATTTCATCTTTCCATTTTCATCTTCCATTGCAGTCGTGAGTTCTTCCAAGTGGGCATTGCCTCTGCCTGGGTAACCACAGCGAGTTCCTGGCTCCTGCTCACTACTGCAGTAGGGTAATACTTATCCCCAGCCATCCAGATGTGGGCATGCTCGTACTGTGGATAATGGTGATAGCAAAATGAGAGGCAGGAGGGATTTATTTTTATGCTGTTGGTAGCTACAGGGCATTTGGAGAGAGCAGGTGGAGCAGCAAAAGCCATGCTGCCTTCTGTGTGTTAGCTATCAGTGCTAAACTGCGTTGTCTTGAATGTTACAAAGACTCTATCCAGTTCCCAAATTGCTTGGTGAATACAGGGAAGATTATGCTGAATGGATTTGATGGTCAAAAATTGATCATCCTGACTTGTAACTGGCTTGTACTTGGCTGAGGCTCAAGGATGCTTAAAGCTGCCCTTGGACACCACAGGCACATTTGAGAGTTCCCAAGGAACCTAAGAGGACTTGGCTTCCTACAGACACCCTGGGAATCCCAGGGAGTCTTTTGCTGCAACATATTGCCTGGCTTGATTCTGATTCTGCTCAAATACTGATCCTGGATTCTTGCTTTGATCCCTGTATCCCACTCCCCTTCCTGGTTCTTCATTTTCTGCCCCAGCCATTTGCACTAGCCCAGTGCCACTCCCACCCCCTCCCTTTTTGAGGATGTAGAAGGGGAGAATATCCCTGCTAGACTGCTAACAAAGTTTTTCTCAAAAAATGCTTCACCACATCCTAGCCAGGATGTATCTCCAGAGAAAAATGTCACTTTTCTCAACGGGGCCACTGTGTTCAAGTCAGGCAAGAAAAGTTTTTAAATAGCTTTAGTAGAGTGTGTCTACCAAGCCTGTGAACTCTCAGGCTATGAGAGGAAGCTTTTAAAATGCTCTTCATGTACAGGAAAGCCTTTTGTCTTCAAGAGTTCAACACAGGCCCCTGTCCCAGCCACACAGTCCCACTTCCCAGTGCGCTCCCATCCTTTACCCCTCTGCTCTCTACTGCTTGCTGGAAGTGAAAGATGCCACAGCAGGCTGCAGCCCTCCGGGTTTCGAGAGGTTCTTATCTTGTTTATACTCTCAGAGTACAGTTCATGGTCACAAAAAAAGCCTGCCCAGATCTGCCTGCTATGGCTGGCAACAGAAAATGTGCTGCCTGACGTGTTCAGAGGGGTGACTGAGTCAAAGGGGTTTCAGTTTTTTTCCATCACCCTGATATTTTCACTTTTTCTGTTAATAAATCTTCAGATTTAGAAAGACATTGTGTGTGAGAGGTTATGCACAATTTGGCAGGGGGCTGTTAGTTGTTAGACCATTAGCCTTAATAAATAGTTTTATGTCATGGTAATAAGAACAGTATTTCTGATAGCTTGTGACAACAGACCTAAGAAGTCTGATCCCCAGAATTAAGGAAATTTTTACAGCTCAGAGACAGAGGAAAGGGTCAGGCACCCAGCTGCCACGGCACCTTACATTTCCACAGTCAGCTCTGCCACTGTGGTAATTGTCATCAGGAGCTGATGTCCCACACAGTTGTCCCCCATTACCTCTTTTCACTTCTTTGTTATCCTGGGGACTTCACAGGAGGAAAAAAGAACAATGTGATACAGTGAGGAGTAAGGCACAATTCAAGATATTTAGGTTTCTTAATTGTATTTTTAGATTATCCAGTGTTCAGCATTGGAGAAGATGGTTTATTAAAGGTGTTTAACTTTGGAAGTTTCAGACTTGCAAAACACCCTATTATATTCTTATACATTTTCTACCTGTAAGTAGATAAACCTATATAGCAATTTGAGACCCAGATGGATGGTTTATTCTTCTTGAACTTTTGGATGGAAATAATCTTGAGCTTTTAAAAATACTTGTACTTTTAAATATAAAAATGAGTAGATGATAACATTTTGATATGTGGTGTTGTTTTTGGAAGATGTGTTGGAATGTTTTTAACTTTGTAATTTTCCTTACTGTGCAAGTCTTCCTAGAAGAGATGGTAGATTTAATCTTTTCAAGAGGAACTCTCAGGCTCATACCTGCCACAGGCTGTATCCTCTCTTTAACAGTGTGTTGGAGCATTTATGAACAAAGTTATCAAAGCTCAAATATCTGATCAGTTCCAATATAGACAGTCTGTGCTCAGGGACTCCAGCATCCATCCAATGCAACTTACTTCTCCTTCCTCTGGATCAATATCAGCTAATAGGGATGAAAGTAACACATCAAACTCCTTCAGTGTTACTTTCTGACAAGTCACTGATTGACAGGAGGGACCCCACAGGCACTTTCTGTTAAGAAGAAAAATATAACAATAAACATTTTTTCAATGCAATCCCTTTCATTTACAAAGCATGTGCAGAAGTCTGTTTCTTTCAGAGCAGAAGAAATCAAATAGGAGTGATAGCATCTTGGAGCTGGGAACAAAGACATTATCTTTCAGCCAAAAGTCTCTACAAGGGTGGGGGATTTTTCCTGCTACGAAAACTTCTATGTTCATCTGCATATAGTTGCTAAAGTTTTTTCTCTGCTGTGTCTGCACATCTTTACCATTCACACAAACAGAGATAGCAAAGGAGCCACTCTGCCTTGGTTGTGAGTCAAAATCTTTGTTGTTTGAGTGATTTGGTTCCAGAAGGGAGCCTAAGCCTTCCTGTAATAATGGGAAGCGTCTGTGTCCAGCCCCTGACATTACATATCATTATAATAGCTCTGAAGGTCCGAGGACACAAACGAGGACAGGACTGTAGGTGTAATTTTACATGAGACCAACCTATCTATGCACTCAAAACTATACATAAATCTTTGGGAATCTGAGCTTGTATGATAGGTCTGAGACAAGCTGCAGTTTTCATGGTACTGGTTAGGAACGATTGCTTTGAGATCAGTTTATTTTTCATGCAATAAGTTTAATAGCCTAAGGTAAGATACCCATGGACTGCAGAGGGTCTGGTAAGGGGAGAGCTGGTATACAGCAAGATAGGAAATACTGAGACTGTGAGGGATCAGCAGGTGAAGGATGTGTGAAACACTGCAGGATGACATGAAGCAAACATCTCTGCTGATATGCCGATCTGCTGATTTTTAGTAGCTAGTAGAGGTGAATACTATTCCCTAGGCTTATTTTTGGTAGGTCCTTCTTGAAAACTGCTGAGTGGAGAATGGGTTAGTTGTTTTATGAAAAATGTTCTCTCATGGTAGCTGGTTTAAAGGTTGTCTGGGCATTGATTGTGGGCTTGCTTGCTTAGAGACCACTGCACATCCTAGCTATAGTTTTCCTCCCTCAGGTTCTGCACTGGGCAAAGTAATAATAAGAAGTCCAAAATAGAGTCATGTGAACTTTCTTATGATTTAATACTTTTTTCTTGTTGTCTTGTCTGATAACCTTGTCCAGCCATCCCCAAGTCATTTTGAGTATCTCTTCTGGCGCAGGAAAAAACACACAGCCGATTCCCTTCAGATTGGTTAGCTACGAGGGAGCGTGAGTGTGGCTGTGGAGGGTGTGGTGCACGCTCATCGACAGCAGATAACGTGGGGAAAGTAATTAACACTTTTAACTGTTGTTGCAATCTCTTCTGTGGAAGAGAAGTTTTCACATGAATATTTCTTGCGTTAGAGGTGAATTGAGATCCTCAGCCCGCACTTGCTGTGCTTGGAGTGATGCCAAAAAGCTCTTTTTAAAAAGGCATTCCTACCGGAATATGTCATGGACTATTCTCTGCTCCCAGCTCAGATGGGGAACTGGAATGCAGACCTCCCAGTCACTCACTAGTGGTGGCATTCGGGAGGCTCACGTTGCAATCTAGAGAAAATAAGCATCAAGGCAGAGGCAATACCACATGAAAATGACAGGGAGGAACAAGCAAAAGCCATGTGCTGTCTGTAGGGAGCTCAGCAAATCCACAGCCCCACAAACCTGTTTAACACTGGCCGGAGCTTAAGTCAGCTGGATTTACACACATGTACTTCTACTAAAAAGTTATTTTATTGCTTTTAAAGGCAGTATCTCCACAAGAGAATGAGCTGCCTAAAGAGTAGAGTAAAAAGCAATAGGAGAAGGAAACATCTGAGCTGAAAAAGGTGAGAGTCAGATCATGGAAAACTCTTTAAAGATGAGCACTAGATGCAGAGTCCTCCTCATTAATCTTGTGGTTAGCCCACCTCCCCTAGAAGGGACTACCCTTCTGTAAGGAGAATGAAGTGTAAAAATATTTAGTCTGAGCTAGACATAATTTCATTTTATATTCTCCGTTTCCCAGATTTATTTTAAACAAGCAGACACCCCCACCCCCTCCTCACCCCCCTAGCAAACATTTCCTACTTTCTTTGCTGTCATGTCAGATTAAAGCTGGAATACCTTTCAGACATCATGTGAAAGTGGTTCTATTTTTGCTGGGTAACTATCATGAATATCAAAATACTAAATAGAACAGACTGTGACAGTAAAAATGTTGATCTCTGTGGCTGCTGAGTGACATCAAGTGACTTTCACTGATATTTAATTTGCAAATTGAATTGCACCTATTGAGGGAGGGGAAAAGCAGCAATGCTTATGTTGATGAGAAATTCTGCATTTGAAAACGCTCCTTATTAATGATTCAAAACATACAATTCCTAGGAGCTGTAAACAAGTTCAGTATTCTACACACTAATCCATAACCATTATCATATGCAGAGAACAAGAAGTTACTCATAAACAGATGTTCCCTTTGCCAAACCCATTCATTTAATGCACATTTTACTTTCCAACTCCTAGTGAGGAACTTTCTGTGGTGGGTGGATTACATGAAAGGATGGAAAAGCAGGGATAAGTTTGCCTGCAACGGAGCAATGTTTTCATGACTGTTGTGAGTCTTTTCCATCTTGCCTTGTAGTGGAAGAGTTATTCATCTTGGACTTGCTCTCACAGCCCTGGAGGGCACTCAGCTTTATGCTCCCAGGCACTGCGAGGCAGTGGGAGATGCCAAACGTGTTCTGTTACCAGAGAGCTGTGTCATTAAATGTGCTCTCTGCTCTGACTGGGAGTGAAGCCTGGCATTCACAAATGCTTATGCCCAGAGAAGGCAATTATCTTGCCATAAGTTATAGGTGAGCTTTAAGGAAAAGATATGCCAAAAGCAAGGGTGGAGGAAGAATTACTGCTCAATGCATAACTAATTTCTAAGTTACTTTATGTTTCTCAGGGCCTAGTTCAGCCCGGTGTTGAGTGTCTCTAAGTAGGGAGATCCCACCACCTTTCTGAGCAACCTGTTCCCCTGGCTAAGTACTCCCATGAATTTTTTTCCATATGTCCAGATGGAATTTCTCTCCTTTTGCTGTGCACATCCATGAAGCATGTAACTCAGTCTTTCCTGTAACTCCCCGTAAGGAAGATGTATGCACCATAAAGACCTTCCCTCAACCTTCTCTTCTCCAGGTTAAAAAATCCAGTTTTCTCAGTCCCTGCTCCCACAGTGAGTGCTGCATCACCACGACCATCTTGGTGACCATCTACTGGACCCTCTCCAGTTTGTCAGTGTTCTACTAGGAGCCCCAAACAGGACACAGTAGTCCCAATGCAGTCTCATTTGTACTAAACAGAGGGGATGTTAAATGGGTCCTAACAAAGAAAAAGACTGTCATGAACTAAAAATCTGGCCAGGCTATGCTGAGATCTCTCAGAACTCTGTCACTGCAATTACTTAAAGGGGGTTTCTCAAAGATATTTAAAGAAAGAACAAGAGACAATGGGCAGAAACTGAAACACAGGAAATTCCATATAAATGTAAGAAAAAAAACTTCTTACTCTGAATGTGATCTAACACTGCAACAGTTTGCTAGAGAGTTTGTCAAGCCTCCATCCTTGGAGATACCCAAAACACAACTGAACACAGCCCTGAGCAACCTGCTGTGCCTGATCTTCCTTTGAGCAGGGGTGGGTTGATGAGGTGTCTTCCAACCTCAACAATTCTCTAATTCTGTGAACTGTTGAGTGAGATTAAAGCTACATGTTTAAGGCAAGTTCCAGGATGATCCACATTTGAATCTTTATCAATGTGAGATGCAGAGACACAAATACTAGGTTGTTTAAAAAAGAAAACAAACCAAACCTAGCCACAGAACCCACAAAAATATTTTATTCTGGAGTTGGTGTTGGGTGGCACATAGAACCTACTTCAGATGTTACTGGGAGAGCAATTCTGTATCAGTAATCACAGTACAGTTAGGGTAATGTTGCAGGAGAGAACAACCCAAGCAGATTCAGCATATGGATATCCATTTTCAAGAGAGGTTATCAAAAAGAGATTTAAAAAAAAAAAAAGGAAAAGAAAAAAGGGAAAGAAAGGAAAGAAAGGAAGCAAGTCTCAAACAGAGCAGTCCAAAAGCCAGAACGGAACAGGCAGCCTGGATGCTGTTTAAAAAAATACTATATTAAAATCTCGGGTAAAAATTTTGACATATTTTGAAAAGAAAACAATGTGATCCAAAAAGGTCAGTTCACAGCTCAATAGGTACATTAAGGATGCTATCACAAGCAGTAAGCTAATGTATAAAAAAATGGGAAGCTTACCCAAATTAGGAGAACAGGAAAGCCCATAAAATGAGGCCAGTCAACCATATACCAGAAATTAAAAGGGCTAAAAAGTAATGTCAGTTGAGCCTTGCAGAGAATGATAGTAAATAGTTCTTTATATAGCAAAGGCAGGAAGCCAACTAGTTTGAGGACAAATATGTAAAAGGGCACTTGGGGAACACAAGAAAACAGCAGAGATGCTCACTGGGTTTAATGTTCCAGTCTTTCCTGCTGAAGACATGAGAGAGAGCCCCAAACCCAGCATAGTCTTGATAGCAATTCTTCAGAGGAGTTAGTGCAACCTGAATTGAATTCACAGGAAATAGTAGACCAAACAGATAAGCTGGAGGTCAGTAAACCAGTAGGACCAGGCACCATTTACGGAATAGTTCCCATGTGAAGCTGCAGAACTGGTGGCCCAAAGTGTGTAAACTGCCATCACAAGTGGCCTTTGTGTTGGGGAAGGAGAGCAGAGTTGCCACTGTAGCCCCCCAGCTAGAGGGGTCTTGGGAAACAACAGGCCAGAGAGTTTGACTTCCACCCCTCCTACAACAGCAGAGCTGGAAGAGCACGTACACACAGGGAAGTGTGATGTCAAGGGAAGCAGTCAACATGATTTCTGTAAGGCACAACCTTGCAGCCAGTCTGCTGGAAGTCCATAGGTGTGGCAAGAAGAATGTAGAGATACTGGACATACTGTATGTGGTTATGAAGATAGCCTTCAAAGGCTGTGAAGATACAAAGTCATCATGGACTGAATGAAAAGTCCTTTTGTGATTTGAAAATGGAAAGAAAAGGTAAGGGCTCAACTTTGACTTTTTTTAGGACGGAAAAGCAGCAGCAATAGAACCCCTATAAGTTGCTCTGGTATTACTCAACATCCTCACCAACAGCCTGCAGTAAGGGTGTGTGTCTGGGGTGCCCAGGTTTGCAGTCAGTGACAAGCTCATTTGTCTGATGAAGTGCTGAGCTGTAGGTGAAGAACTCCAGAAGTACTTAACAAAGCCAAGGGCAGAAGGGTGACACATAAGCTTCAGTGTTCACCAAGGTGACATCTTGGGTAGAATAATCTGTAGAATGATTTCAATCATGTTTACATGGTTCTGAACTCACAACTGGCAGCCACCACTCAAGAAAATGCTGTTAGAGTCGCCATGGACTATTCTCTTAAAAACTCAGCTCAGTGTGCCTTGGCAGCCAGAAAGCCAGGAAAATGGTGAGCATCCTCAGGGAGGCTCTTCCATCTTGGTGCACCCACTCTTGGGGTAGCGTGTGTGGTTCTGGTCACTGCATCACAAGAATACAGTGGGTTAGAGAAGGGCAACCAAAAAGGACAAAGGGATCAGCTTCCTCAAGAGAAAAGCCTGGAAAGCCAGGATTGCTCACATTAGAGAGGAGATGGGTGTGGCATGATCACAACTTTTAATAAATTATCTTTCAAAGAATAGAGGTGGGTGTGAAATCTGGTCACCTGGAAGCGAGGGAGTAACTTGCTTAAAAGAAAAGCATTTGTTTCCAGAAAACCAAAGATAGTGTTGGTAGTACCCCAAAGAAACTCGTAACAAGAACCAGGATTGTTCCTCTGATCTCCTCACACCCTGTGCCCAGGAGGCTCTGCAGATAGTGAGGCAATGTCCTGTGTTCTACAGGAAGTCAGCATTTTGCTCTGTCACTCATGAGCCGATGGCTGATCCAATCTCTGTGTGTGCAGTGCTGCTGGAGCTTTTACTTGAGAAGAAGCAGAGGTCCTGAGATCAGCAACAGGGCTGAGGTATTTCCATATGAGCCACACATTTGCTCCATTCTTCTGGCCAACTTGGTTTGAGTGTCTTTTTCCATTATGTGGTTTGCACTTATATCCCAAAGGAAAAGAAATTATATATGTGCCCCTTATGCTCTTTATAGTATATTTAAAAAGGCAGAAAAGCTCTTTGTTTTGAGTTTCCTTCCAAACAGGATTTTTGGTTGTCTTAGGATTTTTTTGCCTTAATTTGTTTCACTGGGTAATGTTATCATTCACCTTTCCTGTTTTTGCTGTAGAACTTCTTAGATGGTTCACAGATGTGCACTGGAAATTAAAAGGTAGCATGCTGAATCCTGAACACAAATAATCTTAATTTGTAACTTGAGCTCTTATTGCTCACAAAAGAGGACAGAAAAGAGATTCCACTTGATCTGGCTGCTTTCGTTTCTCTTTTCCCTGGAATTTTAAAAAACTGCCTCCCAAGATTTCCGCAAGAACCAAAATAGGTTTTTTTTACAATAACATCGCAGTTCAGTTGGCAACCTTCCCCAAAACAAGTCTTTCCTCATCCCATAGTTCCTTCAGGCCTTTGCTAAATGTAATGGAACTTTCTAATCAACAAGGCTATGTTTTTTCTTTTCCTTCATCTCTTCCCACTTAAAGGAACTTGTCCTGTTCAAGAATCTCTTTATATTGTTTACTGCAAAAAGCCAGGCTGATCTGTGGACACATTTCTCTGGTTCTCCCTATCAGCTGTTTTTTTTCAAGATGCCCTTTATATCTGTTTTCCCACTCAAACATGTACTTGAGCTCATAGATGTGACCCCCCGTCAACCTTCCAGGTCTAAACAGAGAAGTTTCTGACTCATCTGCTCCACATGCTGAGCATTCTTGGAGATGGACCCTTCCTAATTTTGCATCTTTCTGTTTCAGATAGGACATCCTCTTCTTAGAGGAAAGACATGACTCTTGAGGCCCACACTGACAGCCCTATACCATCTGGCCCTGTAAAATATTATTCCCAGCTATTTCTAGTGTGTGTAATGTCATATTTTCTTCATAATGTGGTAAAAAATACTTGGTTGGAATGTGAACTATTCACTATGGAGATGGTGGCAAACATCCTCATGCCTGCTGTCCCATCGAGTGTTAGAGTTGATTGTGTTCCTGCAGAGAAGCTGTGTGACAATTCAGCAGAGAAAGGTGGCTGAGCATCAAGCATACCAGGCATCTCTGGAAACTGTACCATGTTGTTTTCATTAGTTTCCCATCTTGGTAAGCTGGCCCTGACTAAATGCTCTGAGGGAGTTCAAAATGAGAACAGCTGAATCACAGCAGACTCACTGGAGTGATCGAAGGCAACAGCAAGCAGAAATCTGCATGAGTCACCCTAAAGAAGAGGCCAGAGAAGAGGGTGGGTGTGCTTTGTACTAAAGTACATAGCTCTTCAGGGAGCAAACATGAACTTCTCAGGAGCTTTTGCTTTCCTATTGTGGTGTAAATCCAAAGGGAATCTACTATTTTCTATGAATTGCTCTAGATAAGGATGGGTTCTGCTGGAAACGAGGTACAGCCCAAGCTTTTACACCCATTTTGTCCTTCAATCCAGCTGTTTTTCACCTGCTGCTGATTTATGTAAGTGGGAAGGCATCATTCCATCATACAAAGGCCCAGGGCTGAGCAGGGACAAAAATGTACCCAGAGACATTATAGGACCGTTGCCTCAGCTTCTTCCACTGTGATATTCCAAAAGTGTAAAGAAAAGGACCTATTCATTTTGGGCAGAGGCCGGGAGCACAGTGCCTCCCACAACAGGGCCCTTCCTTGGCCTCATGCTGCCACCATGCACAGCCTTCCTCCCACACCCTGTCTGACCAGTTGTGGCATTCCCCCTACTACACCTCCCACAGTTGTCAGTGCTGGCAGGAAAGGGGACTAGCAACAGCTAGTTGATTTGATAGGTGGGTAAATGGATTTTTTTTTTCTACTTTTTCTTTGTGTGCATTGGGGGATCGGCAATGCCACAAAGGGTACTGGTCTGAATCCCACAAAGCAGTGTCTCAGCACCTTCACATTTCGACAGTAGCCCCACAGCCTTTGTAAAACTGTGTTGCCTACTTCACAGTAAATTTTTGCCTGCTAAATACAGGCACCACCAAGTCTTTGCTTGAAATCCGTGAAGGAAATTAGTTGCCCTGTCCTCTGCATATCCCATGGTTGTTTCAAGAAGGGTGTGTATGGTACCTTGCTATTTTCAAACCAAATAATAGTTCCTGCTGCACATCTCTGGTGGAGACAGCTGTCCCATCAGCATGCTGGTGACACTGCTCCCAAATGTCCTTCTGTTGGAATCAGATGGGTAAATTACTCACTTTAAATAATCTGTCATCTTGACAATTTGGGTCCTTTTAACCCCAGAAGATTTGGGATGGCCCAAATGAATACCTGCCTTGGCAGTCTGCCAGCACACAGGGGCTGAGCCACTGAGTGCTCACTCACACACTCCTTGCTGCTGAGCACCTGGCAGCATGCTTGAGGGACTCCTTCAGTGACTCCAAAGGGTTCCTCGGCTCCTGCCGAATTTTCCACTCAGGGCACTGTTATGTACAAGGTGTCATGCTTCCACAGCATAATCCAAGCAGTGATCTCAAAGCTCTGTAGGGATGGAAATTAGCACCATCTCAACAGTGACCTTCCCAGCCCTAGCCTGGAGCCACAGTACCCACAGCTGCTCCCATGGCTCACCTCCCCTCTCCCTGGCTTCATCTTCCCGTGTTTATTGCTTTTGGTGTTCTGTTTGCCAGAGGAAGAGTGCCAGCATGACCATAAACTCTGTGTTCTCCACGGCCAGGCACCTCCACATTCAAAGGAACTAAGCTGTGCTAATGTTTACAAGAAATATTCTAATTCCAGTGTGTGAAACCACCCTCTTGATGACATCTTTCTGTGGCTAAGCGTTAAAATGTTTATTCAGACTGGACCAAGATCTATTTCAAGTCAAAACATCATAGTCAGACATTCCTGCATTCTACAACAGCATTCCCTCAAGCTGACTGTGACAGGACAAAGCTGGCTGTTGCTGTCTGGGGAACAGAAAGATTCTCTCCTGCTCATGCATTGTCCCCTTGTTTCTGAAAAGTGCTGCACAGTCACAGTAAGTGATGGCTCACTAGATCAGAAGCATTGCTGCTCTGCATGTGAATGAGTGCCCAGCACTGTCAGGAAACTATGAGATAGGCAATTCCCCTTTTTAATGCTCTTTGATGTCCAATAAAAATATATGTGTCAAAATATGTGCACCAACTGCCTTCAGCTAAGCACTGGATTTACCTGCATATTCCCACCAATATTCACCTGCAGAAAATTATCTTATGAAAGTTTACTTCATTTCTAGTTTTGCTGTTTCTTAATGTGAAAAATCTAGAGTCTAATGACGTATGAGCTGCTGGTGGTTGTGGTGGTGGTGGTGGTGGTTGTTGTTGTTGTTGTTGTTGTTGTTGTACCACATTATTAGATTTCTCCCAGAAAGTTTCTCTTTGTGATCTTATGGTATGGATAATCTTTGGGTTATATGTATCTTCTCAGATGAGTCTAGGAAATGTAATCAAATTAACAAACAGAACTATAATTACATATTCCTGCACCTTCTATATATGTAAGGATTTGATATGTGTATAAAAATACAAGGCTTGCGTTGATAAATGTGATTCTCTACAGAGAGACACTGTGGCAACAAATATGCATATATCTACCTGTGTATATCACACCTACCTTTTCCTGAGTGTGCTATTACTAACTTGGAAAACCAAAAAATAAGAAGAAATGATCACACTTCGTTAAAAATGAGATTTTAAAACATCAATATATAGTGAATTCTCTGCCTTTCAGTCTTCAGTCTTCAGGTTCTGCTCTAGGAGATACTTTCAAGATTAAAAGAAAAGCATTGTTGAGATTTCTACATAATCAAACCAGGGCTTGAAAAGACACCATTTATCATGAGCCACACACTGAATCTGTGAGAGCTGGCAGCACTGACAGCATTACAATTAAGAATAACATTTTTTCCAGATAGGATAAACACCATTTGTCACTTCATAAGCTTTTGGATGTGAAAATAGAACTACAACTGTTTCCTTTTCTCATCCAGATGTAGATGATGTTGCTTCATTTTCTGACAATGTGTTAGGAGACATCATTAAATGAAATTTAAAGCCTCCTCTCTTTCAGCTCCCCTCCTTATTCCCCCATTCTGACACTGTTTTCTTGATCGCTGATACAGAAACCAACCATGCGCTTTATTACTGATTGGCTGTATCACTTCATACTCAAAATCTGTTATACCAGAAAGGAAGATCCAAAAAGGATGACAAAGAAGTGTGTGGGAATATGTGAAGTTTTTAATATCCATACTGGAAAAATCTGGTATTGGTTTTGGCAGAGCATTTCAGAATTGCACGTCTAGAGTTGGTATGAAAGAGGTAAACTTATAGCTAAATTGGATGCCTGGGTATCTTTTTGTTATGACAGTTGCACCCTGTACAGAAATATCAATAAAGCTGTTAGCTATCCATTCCATATGTCAGCGAACAGGAGAGGGATGTGTGTGACCACATACAGGGGTGCAGCTGGGAATGTTTACTGCAGCACAACAGAGCAGAGGAAACTAGAAATGGCCTGGCCAGGATTTCCAGATATACCCAATGTAATATTCTGGTGCACATCATCCAGGAAATCTGTGTGAGTGCTGGGTGTATAACAATTCTGAACATCTCCTTTGAAAATCCTTCAGCCAAAAGAAGCATGCCACTAAGTGAAACACAACTGCAGGGTGCTGGATGGACCATTGGTTTTTTCAACAAAGTTAAAAGGGATTTTTAATGACCACAGATGAATAGCATCCAGGTAATGTCTCTTGCTGCCGAGATGTCATAACAAGGTATTTCCTAAGCGACACAGAGGAAGATCAGCCAAAACAATGGCCAGTAGCACATCTTATAGTTCTTATGTATTTCTTTCTGAAATCTCTCTCCTGCTCTCGTATGCCCAGCTCTGACCCACAGGGGTATCTCATTGAGGGATTTTGCCTCCTTGAGTGACTATCAGAGTTCTGATTGCTGGTGTGCTCTGCTCCTGCCTGGGCTTTGGACACTGACAAGTCATAATCTTTCCAATTGTTTCTCTTTTATTGGTCTGGCTTTTGATTATATTTTTTTTTCTCCTCAGACAGTGCCCCCCAAAGTGTTGAGAGGCAGCCTGGATGCAGATATTCAGGCTGGAAGCCTCTCCCCCTCGCAAAGCCAAAGAAAATGTAAATTACTTTGCAGACTCATCGTGAGAGACACACAGCTCCCCTGTGCCCACCCCTGTCCTCAACTTGGCAAGCAGTGGTGCCCATGTTTGGGGTGGGAAGCATGGCTGGGTTGTTCCCTCTGCCCCCCAGGGAGGAGACTGTCCTTCCTGGGCCCTGAGTTGATGCCTGTGATAGCCTGCACTCAATACTCCAGCGGAGAGCAGCACAGCAAGCACCAACGATTCACCTCCTTCACCAAAAACGACTCACCAAAAAGGAATGTTCGCTTAAAGAAAGACACTGTATTTACAGTTCTTGAGGCACAACACCCTATAGCTACCACTAGGAACAAAGCAATGACTTAGCGGGGGACAGAAGTTCCACATACAAGAAGATGAGATGAAGCTTGTTAGAAACTGCAAAGTGACATAAGCTAAAAAGCTAATGTGCTGAACAGCCTCAGCTTAATTCTGTGTATTGCAGTAGTCTTTCCCCACATTGTTGCACATGATGCCTTCACCAAGGCCAGGGACGCTGTGATGGGCCATGAATGACACAGGTGCTGTGCCCAAGCTTTGCCCCATTGTTCAAGGCCTGGTTTCCTGCCCAATGGGCAGCCCCAGCCTTTTCCTCTGTTCCCATATGAGAAGCAGTGCACTGAGGCAAAGCCCCCTGCTTTGTCCCCCATATGGCATCCCAATTCTGGGGAGAATGAAGGCCAGCCAGAAGGATGGGCCTTCCACCATTCTCTGTTCCTAAAATACCTTATTTATAACCTTAAACAGCCTGGACACTTGGCATCTCCACTGTCTGACATCCATTCTGGCTGCCTGCAGTTTCCAGCCTGGGAAGGATGGAAATTTCATGATAGTCCCCCTCCATTTAAGGACGTGCCTGCCTTGGGATTGAGTCATCCCTGGTGAGATGATTTGCAAAGCAAAGCCTACCAGACCTGAGCTCACTGAGCTCTGGGTGCTGCCTTGCTACATTGCCTGTCCTCCCAGGACTGTGAAAGGAACCCTCGCAGGCATCAGCTGGTTCACAGTGCACAAGCTCAGAAGCATCAGAAAAAGTGTTTGACCTCAGTGTGTCAAGTGTGCTAGAAATGGATCAGCATGAGGCAGTGAGAGGCACAGGTGCCTTTTGAGCAGGAGAAAAAAGGAACTTGGCAAGTCTTTTGATGTGTCTCAGTGAGCAAGCAGCAACATCAACAAAGACACGAAAAGATTTAGAAAAGCATACTTGTAATAGCTGAACACAAACTGTCCAAAAGTGACAATTTTGATAGCTTCAGAGACAATTTGCCTTGTGTTGTGCCTGATTTGCTGTCATTTCACATAGTACGAAAACTTGAAAATAAGACACAGTCAAAATGTTCTGGAGAGGTAATGGCTGCTTCATTTCCTAGGCTAACATCCTGCCTCAGGTGAACTTTCTCCATTCTACCATCAAAGGTGGGAGGTGTCCATAGGCCTCAAGATGGGGATGATTTAGGCTGTATTATTTAGAGCTACTCTAAGTGAGGGGAGAGAAAAGGATATGAAAACAATCCTCCCCTTCTACCTTTCTGCTTGCCCTCCTACAGTGAAAAATCTCCACGTCCCATGGGCTTTGCTATGACCCTGGTCTGGGAAGCTCAGGTGTTTAACCAACAAGGTCAAGCAAAGCAGAAACTGAAACAAGGACTGTGACTAATTAAGATGTTCTCTTGTGAGCACATTCAGATGAAAGTTCCTGGGAAAAGAATACAAAAATCATCAGTAGCTGTAAAGTGGTTCTTTTCACCAACCTTAAAGCAGAATACCACATAAAAACTCACAGCTGTGCATATTTGATCCCCATCTAGCATCAGTTCATGCATTATTTACATCCTTATTACTGGCAGTGGAGTTGAACAGAAATGATGGGAATATCTGTTACACCTGATGGGAGACAAGCATTTTGCATAGCTCACACTTGTGGCTGAGTATGGCCCAGAAAGGCAGGGGCAGAGGAGGTAGGAAAGTAACTGAGCTCAGAGAAACTGGAACTCCTTAGAAATCAGATGAAAGGGAAGAGGAAGCATGTTTTGGAGTATGAGCAGACACTCAGTGGATGGGAGAAAGAAAGGAGACTTGCTCACTTTGCCTCTATCCAGAGCTGCAGCAAAGAGTTGAAGTGAGGAGAGGCATGAGTGGAGAGAATTAGCGATGCATGAAGCACCAGCATGCTTCAGAGAGTGAGCTAAGTCCTTGTTAGTAGGGTCCTTTGATTGACACTTGATGGCCTGTGCTAAAGGGAAAGGGTCAGGCAGGTTTCTTGGCCACTAACCCAGGCAGGGAGCTGATTCCTGGCTCGGAGATGTCTAATACGGCACCAAGGGCTTTGGCACTCCCCTAAAAGAGCTGGTGAGGCACACCACAGCCTGTGATGATCAGGCAGTCTCCTGCTATCAGGAATCCCAGGACTGCTGTCATGTAGCCTGGTTGTGGAGGTGACTGGTGACAGCTTTTGTATGGATGACTGCCCATGGGGAAATGGATGGACACCACCAACTACACTTCTGCAGAGCACTTGACAGCTGGTGGAAGCTGAAAACTTTGCCTCATTTCCAGGGAGGTGTCGCGGGGCTGTGCTGTTGTTGGTGAGGTGCCGCGACCTTCCAGCAGCTTCTCCAGCCAGGAGCCGCTCGGTGTCACAGACGCTTCCCTGCGAGCACACACACACCGGATAGCTTTGTAATCCTCCGACGCAGAGAAGCGAGAAGGGTTCTCTTATGGAGTTCCACGGGGTTTATTGCAGCTGCACGTGAAGGGGACCAGAAATAGAGAACCCAGAACTGGGAATGTACAGGGGTTTTTCCCGGGGAGGCAAGGGGCAGGGGGAGCATCTGAGGGCTCCAGGGCAGCAGACAGGAGGGGCCAAGGTGTGCGGGCCAACGAGGGGATAGGGAGGGCATGGCTAGGAGACAGGGACCCACGGGGAACCGGGGAAGGGAGCTCCCACTCTCTCTCCCTGGCCACCACCGCCGCACCGCAGCTCCGGCGAGGACGAACTCCAGCCCAGCGGCTCTCTCCAGGAAAGGGGCAGGGAGGTAGGCAAACTAAATAATAGAACTGGGGTACATTTAGAACTGCAGGACATCCTAGGAGAGGCCTTTCCCATCACCACAAACTGGGGGGTTGGTTCTTGCAGTCCTCCACAGTGAGGTCTAGAACAAAACCATGAAAAGCTGTGTTTCCTATATCTGAAAACTATTTTGGCTCCTTCATGCTGTCCCATAGGCAGTCTGGAACAGATTCTTTCTGCTGTCTTTACATAAATGCTCCAAACTACTTGCTGGACAAAAGGGACAACCTTCCAGACAGGCTGCCAGGCAGAATGGTTTGGTTTTACTGCTGCCTCATGGTTATTAACAGAAGTATATTCCAGGACCACATCCAGCTGCAGGCAGAAGCACGCAGGAAGCTAGCACACAACCTCCCATATACCATCTGCTCTAAAAACTGGAATCCAGCCCCAGTCCAGCCCTTCAGGCAGTAACATGACTATACCCAGGTCAGCTGAAACCAAATTCTCAATTTGAATAAGCAGACCTCCAAGTATGACTTCTCTGATGAACAAAATAGCACCATGCTGGATCATCACACATAAGATGAAATTAGCTCTTTTCCTGCCCTGAACTCCAAGTCAGAGCCAATTCTTCACAATTGGTCCACGTGGGTCATAAAACAGTGACACAAGATTGCAGAATCTCTGTGTGCTGGCCTGCCTGCAGAGGAGGAACGTGAGGAAGAAGTCAGCAGCGTGAGGCTCACATCAGGTCAAGTTCCTGTATACATGGAGGATTTAAACTCAAGCATGTTACCAGCTGCAGCCACCCAAGGCAGCCAAGACTCAATGACAAGCAAAACCTCTGCATATGAAGGTCACAGGAAGAAAAAAGGTCCAGAGCTGTACGAAAGGGCATGGCCCATTTGGAGGACCTCTGAGCAGTGGCCCCCAGGGGAAGCATAGCTGCCAGTGTGCATAATTGCCAAGAGGTTTAAAGGGAAAACCCACAGCATAGCAGGACTCTTAATGTTGTCCAGATCAAAGCAGCTTTGTGGTTTAGAAAATGTGTCATCAGAGGGAGAGAAAAAAATTAATGGCAACCTCTTCCAGGACAGCCTAGTAGTGCCTACTTGGTACAAACACCTTGTGTGAGATTTGTATAACCCTCACAGACATCCTGGAAAACTGCCAGTGGGCTTTAGAAAAGAGGGCACAGCAGCCCTAGCAGCCCCAGACCAAGGACAAGCTCATGTGCGTGGGCTAGGTTTGTAGGCTACACCACATTGCAGCCAGTTCAGCCTGCTTTCCCCTTCCAGGGCACATGGACAACTTTGACTGGTCTCACATCTTCTCTAGTATTTCATGGTGATTTGGGAAAATGTAAGGAGACATAGCTTCAGCTTTCCAGAAGCTTCCCTTGCACAGGACAGTTATAGAAAAACTCCTTATATTCCAGCCCTCCCTCCCTTCACAAGTTCTTCTGTGCAGAGGTGAGGTACAGATGCACCTCAGCATTTGCTGTTTGGAGACAATCCTACACTTGAGATCTTTATCTAACTCACCTGATTTGCCTTTACTCTGGGGTAAGGGCAAATCACTCCATGTGACTGATGTAAGCAAGCAGTAGGACAAGCCTGGTGTGGGGGAACATGTTTATTGGCACATTCCATCCATCCAGTTATCCACAGATGCCTAAGGAGACCGAGGGAAGCAGCCACAGGCCAGGCAGCTCAGACTTCATCTGTAATTGCTTCTTGTGCGACAAGCTGCAATCATATGAGAGCTACAGACATTAAGACTATTGCCCCACCAGGAACATAAGCAGGGGGAGAGACATCCCTGACACAATTTTAGTCCAGACCATCTCAGGAACCCTGGGTGCTATGAGAATCACAATTCATGGGCTAAATCCTGAAGGCCTTGCTCAGTATTTTTCTGGAATTGAAAAGCTTTTGTGGAGGCTATGCAGAAGCCTTACCTGGCTAAATGCTTTGAGACCAGGAGCCCTGCTTTCCCTCAGCAGATATCTAGCACCACAAAAGCCTGCCTTGCTTTACAAAGCACAGAAAAGGGATTCTTTGCCCTGACGAATCCACAGTGTAGGAGATGTCAATATGAGGATGGACAGTCTCTTAGTCTTGGAGTGAATTATTCTCCATTAACCTTTAGGTCTTTCAGATTTTGCTATATTTGAAACAAACAAATAAAGAAGCAAACAAACAATTCCAATGTTGTTGTGAATCCCTTTAGAAACCTCAGGTAGCAGACCTCTCTTGCATGTTTTCCAGTGAGACTTGACAAGAGCAGTGGCTGGGCAGCTTCAGAGGAATTCTTGCCTGGTCATAATGTTATGGCAGGCACTGACCAGGGGTACATTTCTCAGCCCTACCAGGAAAATGAAGAGAGAGCTGGGAAAGAACAGGCATCTGAGTCCTTGCACTGAAACAGGTGATTAAGTACTAACTACTTGCCCAGTGAGGGCAAGGGGTTCTGTGGCATTGGGTACAGACACTCAGCCTACAATAGGCTGGGGCCATTGTTTCTTACAGAACAGAGCAAAAACTCACAAAGAAAGATGCCTCTCCTCTTCAGTATTTATCATTAGAGCTGAGGCTCTTTCAAGGATTCCCTGCCCTCCAATCTCTGACAGACTGAGGTCAAATGAGAACACAAATCTCACCGATAAGGTTGTAAAATATGCCAATTGAATGTCAGATATGATTAAAAAGGAAGATAATAGTGTTGTGATAGCTCATGGAGAGGAGACTGCTGAATCAGTCGTAAAAATGGATAATATGTTAAAGGAAGCAGCAGAGCCCAAGCAGAGTGAAAAGGTTTACAGTGCACTGCAAAAGTAAAATCTGGGTGCTAGTGCAGAAAGCTTTACCATGGGCATACCAGTGACTATGAGAGGGTTTGGAATATCTTCAGGGAAATCATCCTCTTATGACATCCAAATGATTTTGGGATAACTTCCAGAGATACCTGTGATTTCACTACATTAATGTGCTGCATTAGATTCCCTGGTACAGTGATTTTCAGCCTGGACATCTATCTAGTTGAACTGTCTCTGAGTGGTAGTGGTGCGTGTCCTTAAAAAAATTAGTTCTTTAACACTGTTTGTGCAGCACAAGGGATACAGCCAGGAGAGGAAATCCCCATGCACATCCCATTAGCAGGATTACAAGGACAACTTCCCTATTCCTTATTACATCAGCTGCTGTGGCATATATGCTCCAGGTCACCAGGAATAGCCATACAACTCCTGCCACTCATATTACAACCCTACACATATTTGCACAAGAAAAGACTGGAGACTGAGGTGGAGCAGGAAGGAAAAAGCTGGGTAGAGTACTGCACTACTCTAGCAATGAGAGTTGGTGAAGGACAGGACAGATGTCATGGTGCCCTTTCAGCCCCAAAGCACCTCAGCAGAACCAAGAGGTGATGTGGTGCAGGGGAAGAGGACCTTGCCTGTACCTCAGAAGAAAGCAAGGCACAGGGAAGAGCTCTATGTTTTCCTGGATCATGGTTTCTTGCTTATGCTATTTCTGAGCTAGTGAGCCCACACGAAGCTTCATGCACAGAACAGGCTACTTCACCCTGATCTCAGCTTCATTTATTGCCTTGTTTTCCAGTTTGTTGCTAGGGTAAAGTTGGAGCAGGCAGAACGTGGCAGCTCAGCCTGGCACCCCCTTGGGCCCCTTGGATACTGTGGCCATCCACAGGTACACCCTGCCCCAGGCACTCTCTTGGTGTGCTCCGCCTTTCCCTTCCCAGCCACACAGGCACCCTCCTTCTCCCCAGCACACCCCTGGGTCTCCCCAGAGCCAGAGCCCCCACCTTGGCCAAGCTGAGGGAAATGCAGCAGAGAAAGCAAATGCTCTGCACCCGTGAGATGGTTTCTGTGTAAACTGTCAGTATACCAAGTAGCACTGACACACAACCCTGGCACAAAGGCACCCAGCTGTAACCTTCACACAACAAAACTCCAGACAAGCCTAAGATGATGGTGAGAGCTGAGGCCACGGCAAGGGAGCAGGTTTGTGGCCACCAACAGCAGAAATTTGGGTTAATCTTTCACATAAACAAAATCTTCCCTTTAAATTTAAAACTCCCTCTCATCTTTCTGCCTTCATACTCTACACCAAACATGCTTTGCCTACTGGTGACTTACTGCTAGTGAATCAGATGAAATAACCATTTTTCTTGCACTACCACAAAGCTCCATTTTGGGGTAACTGTATGTGTGGAATTTTCCAGGTGGTTGTGATAAGCAGCCCATGTGAACAGAAAAATAAACAGTACGGCTTTTAGATGCTACTGAAATTGCCCTGGATTGTTTCCGCAACACCTGCACAGGCCCTTAACCAAAGCCTCTGGCTGCCTCCAAGTGAAACCGGGCATTTGATGCTATCACGACAACCAGATGCCAAGCAGAGAATTTAGAAAGTGTCAGCAAACAATACTGGAGTTGTTGGGATATTTAAAAGTGTCTCGAGCAGCTGTAGCCAGCTAGAGTACATAAAAGGGAATAGCAATTAATTCACAGTGGTCCATACCATTGATCTAACACACACAAATGAAAGGAGCAGGTGACTAAATGTCATGTTTGTGGCTTGTACCTGAAACCCAGGTAACAGATTTCTAGTTCCTTACCAGATGTGGTAGAAAAAAATGTGCAGTGATGTACTGCAGTGGCTGTGGAGTCAGATAACTCCAATAAGAGGGGTTGTTTTCTCTAAACCATAGACAAATGAAAAGTATAGAAGAAAAGTCCAGTTTCAAGTCAGTTGCTTCTTTCCTATTGTTTTCTTGAATATATTTTAATTTTCCCATTTAGCTGAATTATTTCTAATTGGTGGTATGTTATATAAATCCCTCTTACCTGAAATCAGATTTTTACAGATTCTTCCATCTACTCCTGCTCTTCTTAAAGTCAACAGAAGTTTTGTTGATAGTCAGGAGAACTAGCTCCAGTGCAGATCCTGGTCATGAGAACCAGTGTACAGGCATCAGAAAGGTGAAGGCATGTACATGGGAAAACCATGTACCTCCCTCCACATACGTGCTTTAGCAAAAGGCACAGAAAGGGCATATTTAGAGGGCAGTCCCATGTCTGGGTTTGGCAGGGATGCTGTGCTTGCTGTATGAACCAATTGCCCTCAGATGATGCATTGTACAGCAATATACATGCCCAGGCTAGAGAAAAAAGTCTAGAAGGGGCTCCTGGGATCATCAAACTGAGCTCTTGACTGCCACAAACACTGCATCTTAATTCCCAGTATGAATTTTCAGACAGGACAAGAGGGGATATTCTCACCTTCCCCTTGCACCCCAGCCCCATGACACTGGATTCCACATAGTGGCCAGGCTGTTCAGCCCCCTGCCCTTGTGTGAGAGCTGCTTTCTCACTGTGCATCTGCTTGTCAGAGCCCCTGAGGTTATCATGTGTCCCTGAAAAGCCTTCGAATGGCCTGGCAGTCTTGTTCCCCTGCCTTAAGCGCTGAGCTATACAAGGGAAGAAGGCCATACGCCTTGTTGCTCCTGCAGCTACATCTGTTGGTGTTGGCCTGCCCCCTGACCCCTTCCAAAACTCCTCAGTTGACAGTTTCCTAGAGTGGACCCCCCACTTCACATCCTTCACAGCCTGCCCCATGCCAAGGACTCTGTCCTCCCTCATCTCCTCTCTGCCACACATCCGTGCCTTTTGGTCCTTCGCATCCCTGGTCACTCGCAGGGTCACCAGCACACTCCTTCCCCAGAAATCTTCTGCACTTTCACACTTCTGCCTTCCCCATCCCTGATGAGCATTTGGCTGCAGCACCAGTTCCATAGCCCACAGGTAATCCGAAAAAAGCAAGAAGAGAGCAAACCCTGTGACACTGATACCTACACCTCCCTCTCTTTGCTTCTACTGTCAAATGGGACTCAAAGGTACCAGAAAGGTGCAGGCATGGGATATCATCCTGATACAGCTCACAGCTCTTCTGTGAATTACAAGCAGAAAAACTTATGGGGTGGTTGTGGGCAGTTCCCAACAACAGCCTCGGTGGTTTTCTTCAGCTGGAGCTGCACCTCAGGTTGTCTTTCGAGGCTGGAGCTGAGGCAGCACACATCAGCTTGGGGACTGCTCTGTGCATGGGCATGAATTCAAAGGTCACAAGAAATGCAGAGGCTCTTGGAGTTATGCACAAAGCCTGGCTGTGCCAGATGAGCTGGGAACACCTTGCAGAGAGCAGACACCAAAGCCACATAGCCTTGTGGGCCAAAAATCAGCCCAAAGGCTTGAAAGGAGTCACATTTTTTACAAGCCATGCTTTTCCTGCAATACCAACAAATTGTACACAAGAAATTTACCTCTTCTTTTAGAAAAATTCACCTGACTTGCTCCTTCTCTTAAGAAATGCTTGCAAGCCCAAAGTGAATGCAAACAGATGCGAGTATGTCAGAGGCTGTGAAAAGCTGGAGAATCTTTATGGGAAATGGCAGCCCCAAAGAAATATACCCAAGATTGACTTTGAAACTTAATGATGGTGAGGAATGGTGTCAAAGTGGATGACTTTCATGAAATACCCAGACAGCTCACCTGTTCCATAGATCTCAGTGCTCCTGCTACCTTCCAAAGGGCCAGTGCTCCTGATTCTCCCTGCCTGGCTACCAAAATCTCCACTGCTTGTCTCAGGATATAGCCTGGGATTTTTGTTTTATCATTCTGTAGTGCAATGACAATGTAATATTTAAGAGGAGTATGAAATTAAATGTGGTCTCAAACTAGGTCTCCTTGTGAGCGGTGCACAAGGTGCATTATTCATTTTCATATTTAATTCATTCCAAAACTCCATTTGTGGATTCTGTTGATGTGCACTGGCCTGAAGCAGCACAGAATCAGTGTTTCTCACCACAGAATGTATGGGGACCCACACCACATACTGGAGCCCTCTCTTCTACTTCTTCTACTTCTACATAACTACAGAAGTTCATATCTGGACTCAGATGGCTCAGTGGCTTGGGCTGTGATCTGCAGTTAAAGATGGCTTGCTACTACTCTCTGAGCTCACTTTTCACAGCTTCTGAGCATCAAATGCAGCTTCAGAAGTGTCCTGGTTTGAAGGACAGGTCTCTGCTAGGGAAGGCAGGAGCCTCCCTTGGAATGAAGAATGTGAACCCCTCCCCTCCGAATTATTGTAATTTTGAAATTAAGGGGTTCTCAGGCAAAGATATGGGAGTAGGAATAACAGTTCTTTACTAGGATTTATAACAGAGCAAACAAACAACAACTCTTATGGCACTAACAACAAACAGAACCAAGGACCCGGTCCCGACCCCCTGGCCTGAAGGCACTTTCCCCCCTCGGTGCAGTGATGGTCACAGCCGGCAGGGCTGTGCTATGGTGGTTCAGTCAGCAGGGGAAAACAAAACGGAAGAGAGGTTTTGCTTCACAAACCTCCTTGGANGAGAGGCGAGCTCAGGGATTCCGGGCACCCGAGCAGATGGCAACAGGTTCAGTGGCTGCTTTCACAAGCAGAGGCTCACCCAAGAGGCAGAAGAAAACAGCTCCAAGCCAGGGCTCCAGCAGCAGCAGCGAAAAAAAACTTCTCTCTCGCAGAGCTGTCTCTTCCCATGTCCTCCTCCGAAAGCCAGTCCCGCTCCGCCCCTGCCCTCTCCTTTTACCAGTCCCCAGTTCTCGAGATATTCCTCCACCCCCCGCCCCCTTCGAGAGAAAAACTCCCCGACAGAACAGTAAACATAGATGGCCTTTTCTTTAGGCCTAGGTATAGCCTTTGTTTTTCTTAAGTACTCAGTAATTAAGGCTATTTAGCAACTGAATGGAAAAAAATTCTATACTGTTAAAAGGAAACAAAAGGAAAGACAACCCAACCCCCAACAAGAAGCTAAGCTTTGAAATTATAACTATTATTTGGTGATGAATACTATGAAAAATTAGGTATATCTCAAATTATGTTCCCCAAATTTTTTAATTTTTCACTTGAATCTATCTCAGTTTTGCCAAATCAAAACTACCCTGCCTTAGTCTAACTCAGCTGGCCATTAGCTCTGGACATCACCCCTGCAGAAGAGTGGAAAAAAACATTTCTTTCCAGTAGCAGTGTTTGAACAGCATGCGGCAACTAGGATGTAAATTCACCCGTGGAACAGCCAGAA
Organism: Picathartes gymnocephalus; assembly: GCA_013390045.1. Classification (NCBI taxonomy): domain Eukaryota; kingdom Metazoa; phylum Chordata; class Aves; order Passeriformes; family Picathartidae; genus Picathartes; species Picathartes gymnocephalus. The sequence goes on along the minus strand of WEKY01000587.1, from coordinate 8,225 downwards.
CCAATTTTGCATCTCTGCTCAATAAATTAGAAATGCACATTTCAAACACTGAATGAGGTGATGAAAAAGCTAAAAACACAATATATGATCCTTTTGCACAATACATGCAAAGGGACTGAATTAAAGTGGCAAAGGACTCCCTGGTCCTGGTCTTTCCAATCTCTGTCTGCTTGACTTTGCAGCCTTAATGTCCTTTGAACACAGATTTTGAGTCATAAATTAGTATTTGTGTGTGAGTCTGTGATTTATGTTACAGGATTACCTTAATTTCCCTCTCAATACAAGGTGCACCAGTACAGGCACAGCATCTGATCCACAAAGCTCACAGTCTAAGGAGACTAGTATAGGAGGAAGGGAATAAAGGGAAAATAAAGCTGAAACACATATGGTTGTGTGTATATATATGCACATACACATACACAAGAGTGCATCTCTATGTTACATATGTACTGATTCAAATACTCAGCATTTTTAATATATGTATATGCATAGAGTATTTGCAGAACTATATATGCATATGTATATATATGTGCAGATATATATAAAAATACGTATAAATATATATTTTGTATGATATATATAATATATATAGTGTATATATATATAAAAATAAAAAAAGTTATTTATTTATTTAATATATACAAATATATATATTTATATATGTCTTGAGTATGCAAGGGAGCACTGCCTTTCCCAGCTGCCTGGTAACCTAGATCACACACAGTGGCTGTTTTTCCTGCTGGTGTCATAGCATCAGCAAGCTGTGAGAGGCATATCAATGACAAGGCCTTCCCAGACTTCTTCAGGGACATGCTCCATGCTCAACATGCAGTGATACTGCAAAAATGTTTGTGAAAGGAATGGGGAAAATTTTGAAAGCTTATAGGAAATTACCTTTCTAATTAGATTTGGTTGAAAGAAGAGGCATTTTAATGGGAAATTATTTTTCAATTTCTTCTATTTACTTGTCTTTTTTAGATATTGCCCATTTTGCTCACTCAGTTTGAAGGAAAGAGAGCAAAACCTGATATTTTTACTTTCCAAAATTATTTGTGTGTGCATCACATGAAAATTGAGATTTAATGTATGAGTTTTAACATAAGAAAACACTTTTTCACTGTGAGGGTGATTGAGCACTGGTGCGGGTTGATCAGGGAGGTTGTAGAGTACCTATCCTTGGGGACATTCAAAAGGCATCTGGACACAGTCCTGGGCAACCAGATCAAAGTGAGCCTGAGCAGGGGGTTGGACCAGGTGGCCTCCAGAAGTCCCTGTCAGCCCCAACCACTCTCTGATTCTGTTCATTTGAGCTAAATATGTAAATTTGATCATTTAGATTTTTCATTTATATAATGTCATTTACTGTCATCTATCTGCAAATGGCAAAAGTGGTACTCAGTAGTTTTCAGTTATTTTTGAGTCATTGAACCCTAAAAGTTTTCCAGTAGAAATACAGATTTATCTCCAATGAAATGAAACCTAATCACTGGGAGTTTAATTATCTTACTCATGGTTTACTGAGTTTCCTAGTCCTGGATCAGAGAATCCCAGCAGGGCTCCAAAAGCTCCAGTAATCTAATTGTTATCATTAATATCTATTTATTTTCTTGGAAGGACTTCTTTGAGCTCTGTAAGGCACATGCAAAGACCTAGCAGTGAGTAACAGCAATCATACACCAGTATTGAGACACATGGCACTGCTCCCATCCTTCAGGTACTAATGGAGATGCCCTGCAAACATCTGTGGGCTGTTCTTGGGACACAGGTAAAGGAAATACCTGTCACTCTCACACACAGCAACCCTGGCTTCTAACCCCTGGTAGTGTTTGTTTCTAGAGTTCCACTGATTCATTTTTGAAGCAGGCAATTACCTGTTTTAACCAACCTTACCAAAATGAACACACCTCTTACAAGAGCGCGGAACATCCCAGGAAATCCACAAATACTCTTTTGCCTTCTTGAAAGCCTGCTTGTGCTGTGTACAGACTAACAAATCAAAATGCCTGCAGTGGTGACTAATGCCTCCCTTGAAGAAAAAGACTGGTTTCTGTGATCTGCTGCACTTAGCAAACCTGCCTTTCTTCATTCTCACCAGTGTAAATAAAGACTAATTTAACTAAAATCAGTGGTTATACCAGTGGCAAACTGGGTGTAGTAGGATTTGATTCAAGCCCATGGTGGTTGTTGACAGGCGTGCATATCACTCAGCTTTCAAAAGGACTGGGAAGCCTTGACATTGTGTATTACATTGTGTACCAGCTAAAGTCTGTTCTTTGGAATGACCTTACTAATCCTGGCCCAAAAGGTAAAGCAACAGAAAAAGAAAAATTCCCTTGTTCTCCTTATTCTGTTATTAGTTAGCATTTTTCTACATATTAATAGCACTCCAAGTGCCCACCCTTCCTTCAGGGCCTGCTATAAAGGGAAGAGTGTAAGAGGAATGACTTTTCAGTGGAGGAAACGAATGGACCAATGAATTAAGGAGACAACACCTTCCAAAACATGGGAAAGACGAAGGAATGGCTGAGGAGGCAATCACCCACATGCCACATGCCTCTGAGAGTTTTGTGTCTCTTTTTTTCATGCAAGCTTACTTCACAGTTGCATTCGGTTGCTCCAGCCTTTGCACAGACTGACATGAGCAAAATTGTCCATCAGCGTTACAAATGCTCCAGCTCTTACTCTACAGTTGTCTGCTGTCACACAGATTTTGTATTAATCCTGGCTGCCTGGAACATGGCTCAGAGTCTCACCTTGAGCACCTTGCCTTAAGTCTGAGGTTAAAAGCAGGGGGTTTTGTTCCTATTTCTGATATAATATACTTGAAACACATGTACTGAACTCAGGAAATTTCTCCTACTTTATATTCCTTGATAAAGGCTCTTCCAGATAAAGCGCCTGTACGTGTTGCAGTGTTTGTTAGAGGCACAGTGGTAAACGGGTACTCTGTGTCCTTTTGGTTGGCATTAAGATTGTAATGAATCATTGATAAAGCTAATAATGTACTCAGTTTAATCTAATATTACAGCACAGTAGCTGTACCCAGTGCTTACAGCACAGGAATATACAAAAGTAATTAATTTTACACTACTGCTGCTAACTGCAGCTGAACCTCTCCAGGTCATGAAAGTTTGCTAAAGCAAGTGATGAAAATGATCACTGTAGACTGAGCAGGGGTTGAGTTTTAAAGAGCTGAGCCAGACTCAGTGGCACTTTAACAAAAGAGGATAATTATATCTGATATACATCTGATGTATCCCAAGCAGCCCATAAAAGAGCTATTGACAGCTACATATGAAACTGAGCTACATGGGAGCTCAGTTCAGATAGGAATTGTTGCTTCCCAAGTGTTTCACGGACCATGATGGATGTTTACTTTACAAGCACACTCACTTCATTTGCAAACTAAGAATAGATAATATGGGCCCAAAGTAATCATAGCCCTGAAGACGACAGTCCCTTTGTTGGTATGTACCATAATAGCTCCTTGATGGGAGTCATGCAGTCATGGGCCAGGTGAAGCTCTGATCCACTCCCTGAAATTACAAACTAAGCATTGTCTTTTAAATTAACATTTTTTTAAAGCTTAGATCAGAGTATTACATTCCATCTTACTGTACAATTAAGTAGTATCCATAGTCAGACAATTCTGATGTGGTATCATATCCTACTGAGGTGGAAAAATTTAGTTGAACTCACTCTTCTGACAGCAAAAACCAGAATCAAATTAAGCCCAAATTTATGCTGGTCTGTGGATCATCACAGCCCAAGAAATTCACAAGGGAATTTACTGCTTCCTCACTACAGTAATGCTGCATTTTCTGCCTCCTCAGAAACTGTACTGTTAGCTACATCGTAAGAAGCAGGGTAGGATAGGAAAGGAGAGGACAGAACAAGGATACATTACTGGCTTAAGCTTGTAATGGTGTCAGACTCAGTCTTCTGCCACATGTAATTCTTCTGGAAATGTTTCCATCTCAGAGACTACCATCATGCTACCCATCTGCCAGGCTCACTCTCTGGACTGATCAAGGAAACATCAGCTCAAGCCTCCAGCCAGCCTCTGAGGGAAACCATCCTCTTCCTACCCAAATGCCCAGCATGTCCTATCTTCAAAGCAAAATCAAACAGATGGTGTTGACCAAACAGGAATTTATTGGGCAGGAGAGCTGAAGAGCAGAAAAAGCTCCCCAAAGACAAGCAGGCATTCCACAGCCCCAGATGAACAAAAGCTTGTCTCTTGGTGGAGGCCTGTTTGGCTAGAAAGCCACTACCCCCCCACTGCTTAGGGTAGGCTAACCAGAGATGGCCTCCTCCTTAGCCCCTGCAAACTCAGCAGTGAGCAGGGTGGGCAGCAAGTCCCCTGCCTGGTCCCTTCCCTTGTCCATTATTTCTGTACCTCAAGATGACAAAAGCAGGTCGTGTTGTTACTCGCCCTACTCATGTGGGGTTGGTTTGCCCTCCGGTATCATAACAAATGGGTGTATTTTACATCAGGTTATGATATGGATACTCTTCTTCCTTACACTACTAGGACTGTGACAAGTCAGACGTGGTGGGACAGGGCTGGGCATCAGGTCCTAGCAAAGTTAACCGTCTGCAAAAGGTTAGGCTCCTCCATCATGTTTAGCAGCACTGCTAATGGAGCAGGAGAGCTCAGTGGAAAAAAATGTCCAAAGACAGATATAAACATTAACAGAGATGGAACAACATGAGGAAACGAGTAATGTAGTCAACTGAAATAACACTGAATGTTGGAAAACTGCTATCAATCTAGGAGATAGCCTGTCAGAGCTGAAAAACAGAGCTTTGGCACAGTCACCCATGGGTTTGCCACTTCTTGATTTGAGCTTTAGACCTAATCTATTTTGTTGTACTTGTTTACAAACCTTGTCCAGCTGGATGGAGTTTTACAGAGAAAGTTCACTGTGTTGATCAATAATGAGGTGAGTTTTGTCAAAAACACAATTCTTCTGGCACTATGTTGAGTTTTATGGTGATAGTCACTCCAGAGTGTTATTTTGAGCATTCTGCTGGGAATTCTTTATCACCAGGACCATTCGGTTAAACAGAGAAGATTCTTACAACTACACAATATTGCTTTTTAACAGCAAAAGTTTCTACAGAGTCACCATTTTATCTCTAAAGTTGCCATAAATTTCCATCAGCTACTTTCCTCTTTCACTAGAGATCTATAATGATAACAACAATAATAGGTCATAAACAACTATGAAAGGTCCTAGCCAACTCATTTCTATTCAGAAGGATAGGACCTGCTTTGACTATTGTCCCCGCTATCCACAAATCCCTTCACAAATCAGCTGAAGTCTCTTCTGTTAATGTGCACATTTTCTTGCCATTTGTCCTGGCTTTCTTCAACTGCCCTTTAGTTTTGCATAGTGGAGATTAAAGGCAAAAAAAGAATAATGAAGAAAAAAGACCCAACTGCTTGAGATGATTTTTCTGCTTGGTGGGAACATCTGTCTCTTCAAGAAGACCAATTAACATTCTCATCATCTCTCTGGACCTAATCTAAACATGAATAAAATATCAAACTCTTCTTAAAAGTGTTCTTTGTTCTTCTTACCATACTGAAATTAACTTTTTGACTCGATGCTTGGCAGAACTTCTATAGAAAAGGCACGATTCCTCCCCTTCCATATTTGCATAATAAAATGCAGTTGCATGTGTTACTGGGCAGTGCTACTGTAATAATGGACACCTGTCTTTCCACAAAATCCCAACCCTCACATGTAACAACTCAGAACTGTCCCGAAGTTTGGGGGCTTTGGATATCCAGATTATGACACATCATTTATGAACATACAGCACCATACCTTTTAATTTTCTTAAAGAAAGGAAATTGTACTGAGCACTGAGCCTCTCATAGAAAGATTAAAATCTTGTATATGGGAACATTTGCAAGGTTCTTGCTCATTTCTGGCTAATTATGGTCATTTCCACAAGTAATTACCCAAATTGCTCTTGCAATCAATGTAATTGTGCTAAGTTGTTTAAAAATCAGATTAATTAGATTTTGCCTGGTGAAATGTACTGTTTTTCAAAACCTAAATTTTGATCTTGTATTAGTTGTCAACAGGCCTTTTAAAGTAAATAGGTTTTATTTTGTCTTCCTACTCCCTTTCTTGCATGTTGGTGTGAGATTTTTCACATTCATTACAGATTAACTGTAGTCAGAAAATTGCCTATAACCTCTTGTATAAAGCTATTACGTGTGTCTGCAAGTTATTGTATGATTGTCTTTCATTTTCAAAACCATAAGATCTCTAGTCTTTATGGTTCTGGAATTAAAAGAATATTTCAAAAAGTGAATATTGAGTGTTTAGGTAATTCTACCCTGAGTCTGTGGTGGGCTGAAATAACAAATAGTCACACACAATAAGCAGAGCTGTTCACTGACTCCTGCTGCACCCACACAACCACACTTTGGAGGAAGAGAGGGATGTGCCAGAAGCCTGCTCCCTCCCAGCAGTTTCAATTGCATTCTGTCTAAGATATAATACACCACCAACTCTCCCTCTCTGACCCTACATCTCTCCCTGGCAGTCCGCCTGCTGGTTTCATTTCCTTTCCAAATGGTTCCTCTTTACTCAGCCATTTACAAGGGGAAGCTTGTAACTGCAGTGAGGTGCCCTCCTTGTCCTTTACTGCAGCTAGGACTGTTTCATAGGACCTGCTCCTGCTGTTAGTAGGCATTTGGACTGGAATCATAAGCATCTGCTGCTCAGGAACAGTGAGAAGTTGGGCTTGTGCTCTGGAGAGAGAACAGTGCTGGGGTGAGAGGGAAGAGCAGCGCTGAGAGGAGGCTGAGGCTGCCCACAGCTCTGCTCCAGTGATGCATCAGAAGGACGTTGTCCCTTCAGTGGTACATTTAAGCCCACTGGCATCCTCTGTGGTGAGAAAGCCAGCTCTGTGTCAGCTTAGCAGCCCTGGGTTATGCCAGAGGTGGTAACTGTCAAAAGGTTACAGTAAATGCCATGCTGAGTGTGAACATCCACCGGTACACCTCTGCAATCCTCTGTCTGAAGTATACTTTTTCACGTCACGTTTTCTTTTGGAATAAAGGCTATTTGCTTATCAGTAGTAGGTACTTGAGCCTCTCTACCTCTCTTTAATTCTAGCTAAAACCAATCTCTTGTAACCCTAAGGACATACTGGGGTCACTATTTGTTCCAGAGAAGAAGACAGATATGGAGAGAATTTCATTAAATAGGACCTGGAATTTGGTATGGGACACCAACTGAGTAGCGTGAAAGGGGCTGTACTATGAAAGGGGCTCTCTCTGGCTTCAGTGCTCAGAGGTGAGGGGAATATCAGGAGGGAGAGCCCCAGGCAGTCCCTCAGAGGGCTGCGTGTGGAGGCAGGCTGAACCTCTCACCTCTCCAGCCTGCAGCGCGGTCACTTGGGTGCTAAGGCAGGTTTGACCAAAGTCTTCTTCTGGAAAAAGTAAATAACAAGCTCTAAGCACAGTTTCAATAGATTTTTCTCTTACCTGAAGATCTTTTACTTTCCATGCCTCCCTTTCATTGTAAAGGAGATTATGTCAGAGTCATCTGTAACAGCTGCACTGTAAAATACCTCAGTCACATGGCTTTAAGCAACCCGGAGGAAAACAAAACCCAGTTCTTTAAATAAAGATACATGTATTCTTGTGATATTTCCATACAATTGCAATTTTCAAGGGAACCAAATACTCATTACTACATAGTTCTTCAGAGGCCAAACCTGACCTTTAGTCAGAAAAAATTCCCATTTGGCTAGGCTTATTCATACAGCCTACAGTTCTGTTTGAATTCTACATTGACTGGGAAAATTTCAAACTGGACTGGAGAAGTAATTAGGAAGTAATTAAGAGTAGGACTATTTAAAAAGCCTGCTTTTTCAGAGTAATGGGATAAGATCCTCAGCCTCAGGAGCTAAGGTTCTTATCCTACATGTACATTCCAGGGATCTAGATTTGTAGTAGAAGTACTTTAGAATAGTGTATCATAACAGTAGGGAGGAAGATGAGGGTAAAGAATGACTACAAAGAGGTTAGTCAAACTAGGATATAAAAGCCTGCTCAAATGTCCAACTTCTCCATATGGTAGGTCACAGGTCAAGAGAGACTGTCTTGCAAATTCTGTCTCCCTGCTTCCAGGGTTGTGGAGATCATCTTTTCTCTGGTACACATTCACATAAATTCACAGGAAAGGGAGAAGAGG
>WEKY01000583.1:0-29321 GCA_013390045.1 Picathartes gymnocephalus | reverse complement strand
TAGCATATAATCTGGCCCATTTATTTGAACATGGTTTTGCTTCTGCAAATCTTTGAGGCTCCTGTTTGATGTCCACCATTGATTGATTACAGGATAAATGTCATCATTTTCATGGAAGGTTTGTGAGTGTGATCAGGTGTTGTTATTGCTAGTGGTAAATGAACTAAATCGTTGCTTCAAAAATGCAGATTCTGTAGAAAGATGGAACAGCAACACTTGAAAGTAATCATGTCCCTGAAAATTCCATTCTGATGCAGACTTCTGTGATAGAAATGAAGAAGTGAAGGCAAGAGAAGCTGAGGATTTTCTGCAGAAGTAATGAAAGCTACTCCAGGTGTTACATAAAGAAAAGACAAAATATTTCCATCAGATAATGAAATTCCTTTTTTTTTTTTCTCTCTGATCAACAGCTGCCTTCAGAAGATTTACCATTTGAAGTTTACTGGTTGCAGTTCTTCTCAAGGCCACTCCTTCCTTCCTTCTCATGACAATTTAGGTGAGTACAGTCAGCTGAAAAGAGCTCTGCACATGTACAAGGATCACTTACAGAAAAATACACTTTGGCAGGAAGAAAAATTGTGGCCTACCTGTAGAAGGGATGTCTCAAGTGTTCAATTCGGGGGTACAGCAAATTATTCCTTGAATACTCTCCTGGTCTTTGACATGATTTTTTTACTCCACAACCTCTGAAAAAAGGTATTCAAAGCATTGGATGGCCACTCTAAAGTGTCCTTATTTCTCTATGTCTCTTTGCTTTGTTTCAAATTCATATAGAATTGTAAGCCAATATAAATGTAACATTTTTAAAATTTACAAACATGTAAAGTTTTTCTGCTACTTTGTTTTTGTGGGTAATTATCCAAGTGTGCAGCTTCTAATGTCAACTGGTGGCCCACTAATATTTAATTTTCAGATAGATATTGGGAAATGTAAGAATCTTCTGCGTTTTACTCTGCCTTAGTGTTATAATTGTGACTCTCTTGAGTGTTTCTTTTTCACTCAGTTTTCACTTGATTAGCTTCAGGATAGTATTTTTCAGAGTTTTCTAGACTAAAGAACTAAAAGAATAAGGAAAACCAGTTCTAAGATAATTCTAATGTACATAACTTTACAATTCCTTGAAGAATCCAAAATGAATTGTATAATTCACATTGAGTTGTGTAATAATTCCCTACAATGTGCAAATATTTAATTGAACAAACAGGTTTTACTGTTACAGAGCCACAGTGATCTTGTAGAATGCACAAGGAGGAGGGAAAGCAAGACCCTACATCCTGGTCTAGTGTCTTGCTACAATTTTTAGTCTTCTTACCCTTATACAATATATTAATGTAAGATTCTATATCTAGGGCACTAAATATTAATATTGCAATATAAAAAGATACTGGCACACTTGCCATCACCTTTAATCAAATAGCTGCAAAGAACATCTAAATATTGCAATATTTTTTAATGCAGAGCTGTCAGATAGTGATATGAAAATGTATTACACTGGAGTTTTTTCCACTGTACTTTGTGTTTAAAGAAATTCAAATTCAAACAGTTACAATTTCAGGCCAAACTACCTACACTTAAAAAAACCCCCTTTCTGACACAAGCCTGCTCCTGATGGTTCCTGATCCATGTGAGGATGGAGCTGGATGGCAGTGGGAAAAAAGGCTGCTGAAAGAGTTCGGTTCTTCCACACTGAAACATTTCCCAATTGTCCATTCCTTCCTTGTTATTTACAGACAGATTTTACGGACTCTCTGCATTTTAGAGAGGAACATCTGCAGCCTCAAGTGCCTTCTGTATTTTAGAACATGAGCAATATGAAAAATAGGCATTCTCAGAGACGCTAATAAAACTCTTATATTAATTGGAATATTCTCCCCTGCAATTTTAGGCCAAAATACAGTAGCAGGAAAAACCTTGTCATTTCATTTCATGAATTCTGTCTCTGTGATACATGTTCGGTAGGTTTCATTTAAGAAGCCACTGGGTTTGATTCGTTACTGGAAGGATTTGGAGGAAAAATATTTGACTTAGAAGAGGGAACAAAATCCTTTCAAAAGATTGTCAGTGAGGAAAAGAGTTGGAAGTTCCTTTCAGTGGGATTGTTGTTCAGTCAGAACAGGTCTCTTTGCCCTCTCCTAGCCCCAGTACAGTCCTTCAGGAGCAGGAAGACTTTAAAGGTATTTTTCTGTTCTTGATGGGAATATGCAAACTTTGGTTTGAACTGAACCCATCCAGAGACCTTTACCAGTTCCAGTAATTCCCCATCCGGAAAAAACCAAAGGCTGTGATTTATAGCTAATACAAGTTGGGTGTTTTTATTATTGATATTCTCAGGGAATTAAAAAAAAAAATCAGAAAGAGAAATGGAAGTGAGATTGAAGTCTCTGTAATACACGATGTTAGTACTTGCTATGCTTTTCTCTTGAAATACTTGAAGTTTTTACAACAAAATGTATACAAACTTACTATGTCCAAAGCCTTTATTTTTCTTTAATTCTAAACTTTGAGCCAGATAAGTTTGTTGGACATTTTCTGCCTGATTTGTGGCGAGTTTTATGCCTGCCAGAAGCCCACCCGGCTCTGGATTTCCAGCTGGAACACAGATTCCCTGAGAGCATCACTATTCCTTGTATCTGCATCCTTCACTATCCCAGGTACTGTGAAGGAAGTAATGCCCTGTCTAATTCCTGGCCTTGTTTCAGGAGCTGATTACACCTTTAACAGTATTAGAGAAAAGTCTAAGACATGGTTTTAAAGTCGTTGTACAGCATGAAAGTTATTTTTGATACCTATTCCCTTGAAAATATGCATTTCTTTACATGCTAAAACTTTCAGGGCCCAAAAAAAAAGAGATTTAAAAGTTGTGCTGTCTTTAATCTGTGTTCTATGTTTCTGAATTTCCATGCTGCCTGCTTTTAGAGGCTCTCTGCTGTTGTAGCAGATTTGTAAATCTGCAATGAGATATTTGCATAAAATACAGTCTCCAAAAATTATAAACCATCTAAAATGGGTGCTTAATTCCTTTAGGGCTTTTTTTATGTGCCCCATATTACATGAGATTAATTTGAATTCTCTGGGTGTTGCTTAGATGAAATGGGCAAAGCATTAGATGTGTTGCAAGTTTATACAAGATTTCACGTGGATAATCGGGAAAATGAGTTGCAAATTTGGTCCTTATGACAGTTATTTATCAATATATAGAAATATTGAATAAAAATATGACAACTCCCATTCAGAGATAATGAAAACTTTTCATCTTGCCCTTTCCTATCATTTCACTCAGAAGAAAAATATTTGCTGTCTTTTTATGTTGTCTTGATGGTTCTACTGCTAGTGATTTTTTTTTTTTTTTAAATGTAGTATGTTGAGTTTCATCTCTCTTTTGTCAGTATTTATCTATATGTTAAAACCCCAGAAGTTTCTCAAATCCTGCAAATTCTTACTTACCTGGTAAGTTTCATTTAATTCAGTAGGTCTTCACTCCTCTGGAGAAGGAGCCACTCACGTGGGGTCTGTGCTTTCTGTGAGCTTAAAATATACTTGAGGATTATAGTGCTGCATTATTTTCTAATTTAACAGACAGGAAAACCTTCAAAAGTCTGGAAACCCAACCTTCTGGGGATTTTGATGGTGATAAAGCACAGAAGTGGCCATGGTCTCCTGTGAGACAGCATCGTGTTGAAGGGCAAAGGGAGAGTGGAAATTCTGCTGAAGCAGCAAGAGAGAATTCTTCAGGGAAATGATAGGACATTTTGATTAAACCGGTTGAAGAACAAATTTCTCTTGTTAAGAGAGGTCAGAGGGAATTGTTTCAGCTTGCTGGTGCTCTCTCTCCTCCCTTTGGCTTCTCAAAGTAACTGAACTGTGTAGAGTTTTTTTCAATTTCCTTTCAAGATTTATGTGTTCATAACCTGATTCAAGCATCGCCTGTAAGCTGCACTGAACAGCAGCTTATTATTCAAAAGGGGAATGGAATTTTTAGCTAAAAATATTCTTTTCTACGTACTTCTACCATCAATTCTTCTAACGCTGTGTTTGAATATTTATTTTCTTAGAGAAATGTTGGAATAATGATAGTGTTAAAACTTATGTGTTCTGTTATAATGATGAGGTGTCCCAATCAGAATTGTTGTTGCAGTGCTCGTGACTCTGTACATGGAGTGGAAAGAGGGTTGTGCCCCAAATTTGCTGAAGGTTCTTTTCCATGCAACACTGGCATGTGAGAAACGTCCTGCCAGGTCAGGTCAGAGTTGTTCTTTTGAAAGATGCAGTGGAGGAATGGTGTGTCCTCTTCTTCTGTGGCAAATAAATCTTGTCTGCTAAAATGGAACAGTAACAGGGACAAGCTGTCCAGCTCCTCAGATGTTACACTGCACTGTCCTAAGGTGAGCAGGGAATCGATTTCCAAGTGGGACTGGAAATAGATAAGTGAAACAAAATTTTATGCTTGGTGCTGCCCAAATAGGGAACGTGTGCTTGAATTTATCTTTTCTTTGGTTATTATTATTTAGTGACTGCTCTTTTTCTTTCTCTGGGAGCTGATGCATCTCTCTTCAGGAGAGACTGTTTATTAATAAGATTATGTTTTATTTGACTTGTCTCTTCTTCTACCCCCTTTGCTCTCAAATCCTGTCTTAAAGGTGCAAAACTTATTTTTTAACTAAACAAACGAAATAGGAAAGAAAGCATCATACAGTCAGCCTAGGACAAGTAGTAATTCATAAAATGACACAACGTGCTTCAGAAATATTCATGAAACTTTGAAGCCCCCAGCTATGGATACAGTTCTCACTGGTATATGGGAATCCTTGAAACACATCTAATGCTTGGGGTCTAATAGCTCATATAGTACAAATAAAAACTCCAATACTTCATACAGTACAAATAGAAACTCCAATACTTCATATAGTACAAATAAAAATTTCTTTTTTTCCACACTCTTGTTTTGTAAGAGAGCTCAGGCTTGCAATTAAAGTAGTAGTTAAAGACTTAGGGATCTTGATTTTTATTTCCAGTTTTAACAGATTGTAAAGTGAAATGCTGAGTGCATGTGTAGTTCTCTTAAATTTAAGTTCTTTGCTGCTGTTTCACAGTTAGGCAAATAATGGTTGTGTGGTTTGTGTATTGACTGCTTTTTCTCACTTTGCTTGGATTCTCATTTCTGTAGATGAAGTTAAAGCTCAAATTTGTCTGCTTTAATAGAATCATAGAATGGACTGGGTTAGAAGGGACCTTAAGGATCTCTCCGATAAAAACCAAATATATCATAAATATATTGCTGACATTTGGAATAAACTGTCCTTTCTAAACAGTTACTGTCTCTCCACATTATCCAAATTCAGAAACAGGAAGACTAAATGCCTTAAATACCCTTGTTTCTAGAAAGGAGCCTAACACCAGCAGCTTTGTGAGCAAAAAAAACCAAGTTACAGCTTTGGTATTTTTTGTGTGCATCCAAAAAAATGTAGAGAGTGTAATAGAATTTTTCTTTACTCCGGATTAGGTTTCTTCATCTTATTTATATATGCAATATGATGTGATGGAATTTATACTGCAGCTTTTTGATTTGCAAGAATCTTTTTCTGTTCCTGAGAGGACTATATAGACTGCATTATCAGATGATACAGTATTTTTTAAAGTGGAATGAGGTAAGTTTGCTTTGCAGATGCAGGCAAATAGCCAGCGGTGGAAAATGAAGATCTGGCCAAAAATGTAGGTAAAGGTGCATAAAGGATGGAAACTTCTACAAAATTCAAGATATTTTGAGAACTTCTTTCAACTAGGAAACTAAAAGTTGCAAAATATTCTTCACAAAGTCAAATTCTACAATAATTTTCTGAAGGATGCAGGAGAGTTATTTTTACAGTATTTCCCTTGTATAAAGGGAAATTTATAAATAAGAAAAAACTGTTAAACTGTTTTGAGACATGAGACTTGGGTGCTTGACACTGAGTACAGTTCCCAATTTTATTACAAAATAGAGGTGGAAATGGAAAATAAAATGCAACAGAAATTATGTTTGTTTTAGACTAATTCTATTATAGTTTCTCTGTTTAGCTCTATAGGTAATTATCCAATGATAATAATGATAATTATATTGCTGATTTTTATTTTAATAGAGCATGATTTGAGTTAAGATAAGGGACCATTTCATTGCTTTAGGTCTTAGGTCTTCCCTCTACAGGAAGCATTTCTTCTTTACCTTCTTAGCTGGTGAAGGATGGAAAGAGAGCAGACATGGATATTACCTGACATGCCAAAGGTTTCACAGCAAGTCAGCAATTAAATAAAACATATTCTGGATGATGATACTGATTTCTGTCCACATCAGGCCACAAATCTCGGCCAAATGTGCCTGCCTTTGCCTACCAGAATGTGCAAAATCCTTCAGTGGATGTAGCCAGGGTTTCTTTTTCAGTCATTATTCCAAGTGGTGAACAATTCCATGGGCAGGGTTGTGTTGTTAAAAATGGTCTAAGCAGCCACTGTGATGCCCTGTGCTCCCCTGCTCCCCTGGAGAGAAAATCAACAAAGCACCTCAAGCCATTTTGTGTTCTGTTCTACTGTAAATTCAAACTTCTTTTATCCGCATGGTTTTGAGTGAAAAAGGAAAGCAAGTATAGAATTTCATTCTTCCTGCATGAAACAGGCAATTTCTCTTTCTTTATTCATGCTCCCCCTTCCTCCAGCATCACCTTGGTCTCTGAGTGCCAGTGTGTGTGTTAACCAGAGCTGGATGTCCTACCACTTGAGAGAGGGGAAGGAAAAGAAGGCTTTTATGTTATTGTCTTATAAGTGTTATATTGTTGTGTGATTTACCCTGATGGCTTCAGAAATTCTCTTGAGTGCCAGCATTAAAAGCTGTTATGATTTGCAATTATGTCAGCTGTGTATTTTGCCTGGAAAATATTAATGCTTAAAATTCTTTTAGTGAGAACTTAATGTATAAGTAGCAGGGAAGTGTGTAATGAAAACACAGAATAGTTTATATAAAATCCATGAGAGGAGGAAAGGTTTAGGCAGAAATGTACCTATCCTGTGGGTGAATTTATTAGACTTTCTCTTGCTGACTGCTGAAGGAGGTTTACAGTAGTAGACAAGTCTCAGCACATGCATTCTTAAACTCTCTCAATTCAAAACTGGGTGATTTATCTTAGTTTATGCCTTGGACGATCAGTTTCTAAAGTACTCCTCAAATAAAGCTTTCCCACAGGGAGAGCCTGAAATTTAATAAATGTTTGTCAGATGTTTTGGAGACCCCTAAGGAAATATATTATTTCTACATTTCCCCCAAAGACTGTTTTCATTTATTATATGGATCTATACAGTGGGTTTGTATTTTTACTAGCTTACTAATACAGTAATGACAAATGTGTGTTTTCTCAGGTCAGAAAATCTCAAAGTGGTTCACACGTGTGTTGTTGGAAAAAAAAAATTGCCCTTAATCTGAGCTGCAAAAATAAAGATGGTGATGAGTGTGTATGTGTTTTAATGGCTGTTGCAGCAAATACTCTGATCCTGGGCTGGACAGACACTTTTGACATGATGATTTTAATTCAAGCACTCGTAAACCTTGGAGCAGAGCAGAATGAAGATACAAAATGCAGACAAAAAGTAGTGAATGGGTAAGGACAAGGACATGGTCATGTATTATAACTGAAAACTGTGAATTAAAATCAGTTTTATGAACTTCAATGGTTTTTTTGTACTGTTCATTATAGATTTAATAGAAATGGTGAATTTCCTGTAACCTCAGCCCTTTACAATGGCATAGTGTGCCAAGATCCTGAAATTAATCTAATTTAGGTATCAAAAGCATGTTATGTTCATTTTTAGATAGATCACTGCCAGTTCCTTTGTATTCTCTCAAGACAGGTCGTCCTGTTTAGGCAGCAACTCATTTGTGTCCCTTTTTAACCCTAACGTTTGACAAATTGCCCCTGAGCTGCTGTTGAGTCTCTGTTGAAGAGGTCTCTGCAGAAGAAGCTGGGGTGGCCAGCTCTGAGGCAGACATTCCCATTTATCAGATGAATCCCAGGATTAGTCATAGGTTTGTGATGATAAAAATTAGAAACTCACGTCAGAGCTCCTGATTAATTCTGATGCTCTGCCCTAATGAGACACAGAATCCTGCACAGAGTGTTGCAGAGGATAAGGAACTTCATGTTTGTGGCTTGGCTCTATTATATTTTAGCTCAGTGATGCATTTAAATAACTTGAGGTCTAGCCAGGCTATCTATATCTAATGACTGATGTAGATTAATTAGGAGACTGGAGGTCTGCATGTCCAGAAAGGATAGTGGGTTCATATTCTCTGTTTAAAAGAAATGAGATTTTAATCAGGAGGTTGTCTCCTTTATGCCTGTTTGTGGTCCAGGCAGATGGTGCACTAATCATCCTTACAAAGACAGTGTATTGAGTATAAATAATGCAAAAAACCCGACTTGGAGCTGATTATTCATTACTTCTGTAGTCAGACTGCAGGAATCGTTTCCTCCTGCCACCCTGTCATTCTGTCTGGGAGACAGAGTGGTTTGAAAGAGCTGCTCCATCTCGGTCTGACAAGCTAGATTTGGGTTTTACAAATGGGTTTTCATTCTTGCTCTAAGTAGGGGTATGTATAATATATGTACTTCCATTGTTTACATTTAAATTAGGATCCATCTCTCTTGGTTATTCCACAGCCCCATCCCTTCTTGCAGCAGAAGGCTGGACAAAACTCTTTGACTTGCTTCCAGTGACGGAGAGAGAAGAAGCATTTCATAACTTTCTTATTACATTTGAGGTCCCAAAATGTATTAGATCTTTTAATTCCTACAAACAGTGTATTTATAAATTTGTAAGAGACACAGTGTACAAATCCAAACAAACTGTTCTGGATTTTGGAAGATTTCTCTTCTGAGTGTCTGGCAGGCCCCACTTAGGGGTCTAAGGAGTAAGAGGAAGCCCAGATGAGCCTTGTGGGTTCGCTGTGCTTTGGATTTCTGAGGAAAGCAGGAAAAAAACCCACCTATGCCTATTCCCAACCTGGGAACAAGTTATGGCACGACCTTTTTAATGTGGTGATTCATTTGTCCATGAACGAGAGCAAGATAAAACTCAGTGTCCAAAAAAACCCCAACGATTTCATGCAACACCTTGTCCTCACCCTGTTCTAGCCCATGGACTACCATGGAAGATGGAGAGGGGAGGGAAAAAAGAGGTCAAGGAAGAGCTAAAATTAAATTCTTTTTGTAACAGCAGGAACATGCTCTGAAGCATATTTTTTGAGCCTCAACAAGTGCTTTTCTAAGGCATAAGGGTTTGCTCCTTTCCAGATAGGATGGATGGGGCAGTTCTCTTGTTGAATGTGTTGCTTGAGCAACCAGTGATTTCCAAATCTTTCTAAGGAATTTGGGTATTGAATAGCTCTAAATTTATGTGAATTAAGCAGCATCCAGTGCTTGGGATGCTCTGACAATGAAAATTAAGGAAGGGCAGTAATTATTGCTCAGAGTTATGAAGTGAGTGCCTTAAAACTTAGGTGCTTCCTTACTTATAAAAAGTTCAGATTATTTTAATGTAGTTGGTTTTGTATTGTATTTATAAATTTCTTCTGTTTATTTCCTAAGGGGCCATTTTGTTAATGCGTATCAGTGATGCAAATACCTAAAACACATTCCCAAATCTGTAGTGTTACCAAATCTCTGTAGTTAATTAAGGGAGGGAATGAATGGAGGGCACAGGAGAAAGTGACTGGGTGCCTCAGGCTCAACCTGCCACCATGGCATTGATTCTGAAAATAACATTCATTTTGTTAGTAAAATACACCAAGCCTACCTGGAGCTATAAGGTGTCGATACTGTCAATCTCTACAAGCTGAAAAACCCCTAATTTAAAAAGTACAGGTTCCCTGTTGACTCCTTCAGCAGGCAGCACATTTTGAGTAATACATCACTGGATCAGCACCACTTCACTGTTAAGGTGCAGAAACTCAATTTGTTTGCAGTGTCATGAAGTCAAGTACACTGTAAAACTGCTGCTCAGTGATAGGAAAAATAACTGTAAAAGCAGACTTAGTGGAAGGAGTTAGGTGATAATGTGACGTGTGCATGGTGGTTCAGTCACGCTTGCCTAAATTCAAATTTCTTTAACCACAAAATTTAATATGCTACTACTGGGGTTTGCTTTTTCTTTTCCCCTTCAGGAGTTTCATACTTAAATGCAGTTCTGTCACCTGGTTTGGAAGAGTTAGAGAAACTTCTGGAATGATAGAAGCGGGAAGAGGATTTTTATGCTCTCTCTGAGAATGATAGGCCTTTCCCAGTGGCAACAGGGAGAGAATTCAGCTGCATTCCTGGCTGTCAGTGCTGCTTGGCACAGCCCAAGGACTGCAGGACTGTGCAGGAAATGGCCCAATTGGTGGTTGTGTTTCAGTTTTCTGTGAGAATTATGAAGATCACTCTCCTCAAACGTGTGTTGGAGCTCAATTAAAATGTGCAAAGGGGATGATAGTCATTGATGGAAACTGCTGCTGACATGAGAAATGCAGTGAAAGCTGGTGAGGAAGCTGTTTGAAGGTGGAACAGTGGAACTTAATCAGTTTTGAACATCTTAAAATTATGCCTTTCTGAGCTTGAGTCAGTGGGTGTTCACTAATATTTTGGCAGGACCTAAGGGAGGACCTAGGTTCTTTTAACCACAGTCTGCCATCCTTGTATGCTTTCTCCAATGTCTCTGAAGAGTGCTTGAGGTGAAATGAGATAAAAAATTGGACGTTTTGGACAATGCTCATGTTAGAAATAGGACAAGTGTGATACTTCAGCTAAAATGTTTCTGGAAAACATTTAAAGCCATGGTTGCAGATATGCCTTTGCAACTTTTTGATGTCAGCTAAATGTCAAAGTGTATTCTGTGTTATTTGATGCCAAAATCTCCTAGAAACTTTTTTCCTTTAGGAACTTTATTATCTTTCTGGATACTTTTAAGCCAGCATCATTCAAATTGTCAAAGAATTTGATTATGTGATCACTTTTCTCAGATTTGTAACCACATTTTTCCATAATCAGGCCAAGGAATTTGGAAGGTGAGGAGAAGGTAAAGGCAGCTGCACTGGATCCTTGAGGAGGAAGTTGGACTGGAAAAGGCTGCTGTGGTCCACAATAGCAGCAAAGCCTCTGGATAATGAGGGAATGAGAAAACCCCTGTTCTCTACATCCCTACCATCCTTTCCTCTCCAGCCTTCCCTCTGCACCTCCCCTGAGCCACTTCACACCTTACACTTGCCCTGTGGTTACTGTGAAGCTGCACTTTTGAAGTACTGGGAACTGTTTGGTTCCTTCAGTGATACTTTTTGACTGGATACCCCTAATGGCAGGGAAAAAATTCCATGGAGTAAAATTCCAGTGTAACCTGCCTTTTAGGCATTTTGTGACTGCTGCTCTGTGATCTCCCATCCTTGTGAATCCTCAGTGGAAGTAAGTCACAAAGTGAGTCGCAAACTCCGCATTTAAATTGTTGACACACACGCACTTCAAAGTAAAGCCTGCAAGAGGGTATCCTAGAAAACAATAGGATAGCTGCTCTAGAAAGATTCTGTCTTGTTCTTGTTTCTTGAAACGAAATAATTTTCTTCTGCTTGGATTTTTTTAAGCGACAACTTAATGGGCGCCAGAAATTTCCTAGCAAATCCCATTCGATAAATAACCAAGCTCCTTTTCTGTAAAGGCAAAATGATGGAAGGGATTATATATTTATTACCTGATTATCTTCCATAAAATCTTTTTATATAATGATACTGCAGTTTAAAAAACCTCATTAAAGACCATTAATGAAATACCAAGTCTCTCGATAACAATTCTAAATTATGTCTGTCATGAAAAAGGACACTTGTTAGAATTGTCTTCTTTACTTCTAGATTGAATTCATAGAGATGATTCTGAAGAGTGCTATTTTGAGGAGTAATGTTTGTGTTCACTGTAAATTTTTTGTTAGATGAGCTTTTTTTTTATAATATAATTCATTTCACTTGAAAGGCAGGAGTGTATGAATGAGGGTGTTTTATTACAGTGGAATAATGATATAGTGACAGAAAGTTGATGGGATAATGGAATGCCTCAAAGGGGTTCCCCAGCACTAAATGAGGGTAATGTCACCCAGCAAAGACAACTCTTTCTGAACTTTGCTTATGTTGCAAAATTTTAGGCTCTACAGATTGGTAAGGAAAAGGTTTTATTGTTTTTGGTGCATTTTATGCCATGTGACCAAAATGAATGTGTAATAATGGGTTATTATGACAGAAGGGATTTATAAACTTCATATTATCCTGTTAAAATATCTTGGAAGAGGAGGGGAAAATGCCTGAAGCAGGAGTAAACTATCATTGCAAACAGAGCATCCAAAGGGCACAGAGAGTGAGGAAGATGGGTGTCCTTTTGCCTGACAATAGGGAATCAATTTTGTCTCATGTATATTTGTAACAAAATCCCCATAGAAGCTGTCTGGAGCCTACAAACCACACACACCTGATTTCATTGTAGAATACTAGGAACAGATATTCCAGTTTAAGTTGTAATTGAAGAGTAGTTTCCAGGGAAACTCATTCTCCTGTTGAAAACTGTCTAAGGAGAAACAGGTGACAGGACAGGTGTTTCAGATGAGAAGGCCTAAAATTTCAATAATGACCTCCCCAAAACATCAAAAAGACACTAAATTTGGAAAGGTGAGTTTAAAAAATTAATTGATGTGGGATGGGGAGATGCGTGAAGGAGGAGCGGTGTTTGGAGTATGCTTTATTGTTTTAAATCAGTATCAGCTGGCAAAAACACCTACTTTTCATCTTAATAGACTAAAGAGAAGTTGTTAATAACTCTTGGTGAATAAGCAAGTCCATGGCAGTCACAAGAGCCCCGTTGTCTGCAGTCTAAGACAATGCTGGAAGGCTCCTGGAGTGCATTTCACCAGGAAGCTCTGGAGAGCTGGAATAAATTCTTGTCCCGTGAAGGCTGGGTCGGGCCTGGCAGGGCTGTCACAGGTTCCTGAGGACAGTCAGCTCCTCTGTGAGACAGACAACACTCCTGCAGGGACAGTGGCAGCTCCCTGGTGACACACTTTGGTCACCGTGACTGCGTGTGGTGCACTGAGGGCACCCAGCCTGCTGCGTGTCTTGGATTTCATGATCCAGGGTGGGCTAAGGGGAGCTCCACTCCATCCCCAGGGAAGGAGCTCTGTTTAACTATCCGTGCCTAATTGCAGATCACTCACAGCAGGAATTCCTTCCCGGCAAATACCAGAAAACCCTCCGAAGATAGAACGTGGGGAGGCAGCAACACCCGAGACCTGGGCAGCCCCTTTATCCCGGGGGGATATTTTGGGATGTCCCTTTGCCATAGCCTCACTGCCCCTGCCTGTCCCCTGCACTGATGCACAGAGAGGAAACACCTCTGGCTGCTGGTGGAGAAAGCAGAGGTTTTGCTCCTGATGACTCTGAATTAGGGGAAGCGAAACAAAGCTTCCCTTGGAGGAAGGAGGCCTGATGCATTTTAAGAAAGGAAGTGGCCTGAAAGCCTTGGAAAGAAAAAGGTTTCGAGCTGAACCATATGCACAAGGTCACCCAGGGCAAAGGACAAAAAGGGTTCAGTCCCTCCTGCACTCAACGTGGCACTTAAATTGGCTGAAGTAAGCTGAGATCTTCCTCTGGAGGATGGATACTGTTAACAAACCAATTAGGCAGTGTGAAGTAGCGTACTGCTGGTCAGCCTGCTATGCTTTTGGGCAAGTGAAATCATTTAAGAGATTCAAAGGAAGAAGAGGCTGAAATGAGATCTGGTGTAGCTGCTTTTCTTTTACCTTTTTTTTTTTTTTTTTTTTTTTTTTTTTTTTTTTTTTTTTTTTTTTTTTTTTTTTTTTTTTTTTAGTTGTTGTTGTTTTTATGTTGTTTTTAGAACAGAATTTCTCAATTTTCATTAGAGCAATAGGCTATTGAGAGAACATTTATCTGTCCGTAAATCACAACTTTTCTGTTTGCAGCGAGATTTAATTCACACATTCAGTAAACCTGTCAGGCATCATACACATGGTGGCTGATGTTTAGAGAAGTATATTGATAGCATTCTAAAAGGGAAGAAGGGAAGGGGAATGGGACTCATTGCTGCTGTTTGGGAAGTGAAGTCTGAGTGCCTGATTTAGAGGAACTGTTCTGGTGAAATGGGAAGAGGGATGTGGAAGATCCCCGTGCTGTGACTGAAATGAGCTGCTCTTTGGCTGTCTCCTGATTCTGGTGTTCTCAGGACTGCTCTGCTTTGTCCCAGATCCTTCTGCTCAGACATAAAGAAAAGAGAAGGCCTTTGTCATATTCACTTATGTTCTGCTTTGACTGAAGCAACTGAGAGTCTCTATCATATGGAAATGCCATATCCAAATAAAACAATTGTGATGTAGTGTTTGAAGGTTGTGATGTTACTAAATTATATCCACAAGAAACAGCAATAATGTTACTTTTGTCTTCTATTTTGAGTTAATATTGGACTTCGTAGTCTTTTACTTGCTACTTAAATAACAGTAAAATTTAACAGCCAAGCAAGGGTAGCATAATATTTGAAGGAGACAACATAACAGACAATGTATTTGAATATGAATTCTTTTGCAAGTCCCAGAGAGCTCCTGATGGAAATTTGTAAGGTCATGACTGACTTGATGGTGTAGTTATAAATTCCTGCTGAACATTAAGCACATTGCTATTCTTCTCATCTCTGTTTGGTCATTAAGGAAAGTGATGAACATCACATGGTGTCAGGAGCGTGGAGCGAGAATGAATTTGGGAAGACTTCAGAAAAGGTCACAGAAAACAAAGGAAAGGGGAAGAAAACCAAAAGTGGGACTGTGGTAGTTCAAATCTTACACGGGTTTTATGAGAAGTTATTTTATATTTCCTTTTTAGAAGAGTCTCAAATGTGTATTTTCTATCTTGTGGAGAAGAAGCACAGGTATGCCCTTGACCCTGAGATTGTACTGAATACTGGGATTATCTAAGAGCAATATTAACGATATAATCATATAGTCAATCAATTATCTGCTGACAGGAGTGATAAGTGTCAGTGATATGGGCTAATCTCTGGGTTCTAGCAAAAAAAGAATGCTCTGGGAGGCAAAAACTAAAAATTCTGCGTATGGCTGGGGAATTGTCAGTGCAACAGCAAAGACACAGTAACCTACTGCTGCTGCTAAAAGATGGCTCCAGCACACCAAAGTTTTCAAATAAACAGGGATGGCAACTTAGCTGCGACAAAACAAAGTGCTTGACAAAATTACAGGCAGACTTGGGCACAGGCAAAACTAATTTTTCAAACTGGAGTTCTTCAGGCTGTGTCCTTGCAGAGACAAGGCGATGTGGTGTGACTTTCTCTGTCTTAAAGTACAGGTTTTTTCCCTCCTGTACATATGTGAGTGCTGCTTTACTTCACTGGGAGCTCTCTCTTCCACTTGACTGCTTAGTAAATAACTTCTCACTTCAATGAGGTCAAAACCTTCCTTCCACCGCTCAGTAAAGATTTTTTCCATACAAACCTGATATTTTGTATCTGTCTCCGTGTCAAAAGCCTTTGTGATAAGTGTCCAAACACCGCAGTTGTAGCTATTGCTGAGTTTTCACTCGTCCAAGGCAGTTGTGTGCCAATTAAGCTGAGGTGATGCTCACCTTTTCAGTTTCAGGCAACCTATAACCTCTTCCCAAACTTTGTATTACCAAACCACAATTCATTTCAACTCATCAGTTTTCAAAGTTATCCAGGGAAACAGGTTCTTACCTTGTAAATTGACATTTTTACTTGATCAGCTACTACTGAAATTGAGTAAAGGCAAGACTGATTAACGTTCAGGAATAACTTACACCTGCTCATTCTGGTGTTGCTTTGCTTGTCACTCATGCTCTGGTTAATTAACGTGGCCACATTTTAAGAACAACTCTGCATGACGGAACTGAAGGCGACCTGCTTTGGAAAATGAAGGATTAATACATAGTTGTGGTGCTGTGCTGTGCTGCCTGGCGTGTGGGCTGCCTGCTTTAATGGAAGATGTGAGGGATTCATTTTTTGTAAGTAGTGACCTTTCCTACTGGGGCATGTGCTAAATGGCAGCCAGCTATGCATCAGAAAACAATTATGCCTGGCAGTGCAACTGCTCATATGTTCACAAGGTCTTTGAGTTCTTGAGTTTTTCCCTGGCATTTAATCTGAGCTGTGCACTGGAAAGGAAGCAACTTCTTAAAAGAAATACATGTATTTTTGAAATCCGGACCTGAAAATAATGTTGTTGAATATACATTTTTACATTTCACACTGTCTGAGAGATGGCTATATTGTCATTGATCAGGGATATTATTAAATATTTGAGACATTTTTGCTGCCATTTGTTTCCAATTTCGAAACTGATTTAGTATGATTTTGTAAATTATCCGGAGGAAATATTTTTCAAAGGCATGTACAGAAATAGGCACTAAACCTCTGTTAAAAGTCAACAGAAAATGGACACTTATTTCTCTACCTTTTCCCCTGCTCACAGCCAGTGGACTAAACTGTCGAACTGCACTTTTTTTCTTGTTCTTTTGCATTATTATACAAGAAATGTGTGCTCTGAATGAGTCTAATTATTATTATTTTCTCCAGGAGCTACAGAAATGCTGTTTATTTCATTCTAAGGAGAAAAGACTGCTCTGATTTTACGTTGGAGTTCCACTACACAGAATTGACTAAAGTGTTGTAGTGTATTCCCAAAAATGTTTTGAGATGGGTTACTTAGAGTTCCTATTTATAAAAAAAAGTCAAAGCTGTATCCCAGCAGGATTTTAAAGGTCTTTGCAGGAGTGAGATCGGTTTTATTTGTTCTCTCCATTTGCACTGGGATTTGGGTTTGTTATCAATTTAGTAGGGTGAGAAATCCTGTTGTTGTGAAATCCTTGGTTTTAGAGGTGAGCAGCTCAAGCAATAAAAGGGATTTTAATTCTGTCATGGGTATATTTTCTTTTCAGATGTGCCCTGATTTTTCAGGCACTGGATTTTAAGCATTTAAGTGTTCTATTTTCAAGATATTTGAGTTAAAAAGAAACAAAGTACTCATATACTTGCCTGTAAGCTCTCTTGTTTGAATAGGGATATTCAGTACTTTGCCAATGGGAATGTTGCTGTGGAATAGCACAGATTTACCAGCTGCTGAAAGTAGTTTAGTGTGTTATTAGTTTCCTTTGGGTCCTATGTTTTTTTAAACAAACCATGCCATTTGTAGTTCCTGGCAACATTTCTTCTTTTTTTGTGAGTAAGAACACTCCCCCAAAAGAAGTCAGTGTCGGAACTGATTTGAAACTGATTTTTAATTAGAAACAGATGAAACAACCAATAAAAACTTCCTTTACAAAAAGGAGAAACCCTCCCTTCTGCCATTTAATTTCCTGAATATTTTTTCTCAGTCTCACCCCTTGCTGAGTAAAATGGACAATTTCTCCACTTAAAATTGAGACGAAGAATGCTTGTGAAAATGCAAAATTCACAGATGCAAAACCAGCCACTGATAAAACATCTCAATGATGGCTTCTCATTCAGCTGTGAATAACAGCAGCTGCTTTCACTGCTTTTCCTTTTAAAGGGGGACATCCCTATAGTTAAAATGGTACCTTGATATACCTATGTATACATATATATATATACGTATACATCCCCCTATATTGGCATTAGACTGAAGAACACCTACATCCTGTTCTGTAAGTTGGATGTAATGTAGTCCATTTTTAGTGGATATAATTAGTAAAACTTTCACTATTGGGAAGCATGAATGAGAAATAAAGGTTAAACTTTTTAAATGTATTAGTCTGCGTAAAGACTATGAACATTTGTATCAACTGAAACTGGGCCAAAATGGCTTTTCCATGATTTTAAGAAACAGATGAACTTTCCTTATGTTTTCTATTTTTTCTCTTCCCCTTTTGTTTTTTTTTTTTTTTTTTTTCATTGTGTAAAAAATCAGTCAAAGCAATACTTCAATGCAGAAGACTGGATTTTTTAAAAAAATTCTTTACAGGAAATTATTAGTATATAATTAATTACATACTAATAATTATTACAAAGAATTTTAGAATAATAAATTAGAAGGAATTTTATATTAATAAACTATTATTATAAATACCACGATTACTAGGAAGTTTATTTTATTTATTACTAAGTAGATAGCTACTTAAAAATATGTTTATATTTCCTATTATGTCTTTGTTACTATGTATGTTGTATTTAAAGCATACATGGCAGAACTGCAGAATTTCAGAGTCTGAGATTTTTCCTATGTCTTTGTTTGCTGTAATTGTAAAATCTCCATAAATGTGGATGTTTCTTTGTTCTGCGTTTTGCAGCTTACCCCACGGGGGAGTCTGAAGTGTGTTGGGATATCTGCATTAGAAACAATCCCCATCATTTGCTGCCTAAGCTATTTTACCTATCCTGAGAAGGTAAGATGTCCCTTTCCCTGCTGTCCCTGGGTTTCTGCTGTCTTTGCTTTCTGTCGTTGGATGGACGGTGAAAAGCTGGTTTTCCTGTGAAGCACACAGCCTGTCCTGCTGCTTTTAACCACTTTTAGTTCCAGCCCAGTGGTCTGGGTTTCCCAGGAAATGCCAGCTGGACACGGGAAGAGGCTCAGCTCAGCAGAACAAATCCCATTCCGCCACAGTGGATGGGGAATCTCACGGAAATGGCTCTGCGGTCCCCTCCGTGTAACCCCCGGCTCTGAGCAGTTCCTAAAGACATTTCCCTCTCGCGCTTCCCAAATCCCACAAGCCGCAGCTCCTCGGAGTGCCCTGTTTCTCTGTGACCTGACATTTGCTCCCCTCTGATGCGCAGGGGGCCAGCCTGCTTGCCAGCTTTGCCTAAATTAGGAAAAGGCACCTCATGTGAGCCTGGGGACACACCGAAGGCAGCTGTCTCGCGGAGGGCTCAGCACAGATGTGTGTGCTTGGAACAGCAGCGCAGGGCTCAGCAACACCTCACAGGGGCGTGAAATAGTTCCAGAATTTGTCTTTCTGTAGGAAACTTCCTTGGAAGGGACATTTTGGGAAAAGAGCTCCCAGGGACCGTTTGCCAGGGCCGATGTTACTCTTGTAAACGAACAGGGCATCACATCAGGTACCCGCAGGAAAATGCAATGCTCTGCCTTCTGGGCTCTCCTGTAACTTCAGACAGAATCCAGCAGATTTAATAAAATGACTTCATCGATATGAACAAATCCTAGGTCAAGCCTTACTTTATGCCTGTGGTTTTAGCCAGTGAAAAAGTGGTTTTTACCTGTACATTTGTTGCATTCCTGGGATCATATTAGCAACTGCTTTTGAAGAGTGCTGGCAACATGAATATATACTCGTGTCAAGATTTTGATAAGGGTGGGTTGGAAATTTCAGATGTCTAGAGTACAAGGCTTGAACACAAGGAGACTTGGCTTTACAGTTGTAGAATAGTTTAGTATACCCGAAAATACATCTTACTATCCATGTTTGGGTCATTTGGCTAGTTGAAAATGAGGCATTCAAACCCTGTGTCAACTCAGTTCAGGCTGTCTTTCTGTCCTTACTATAATAATTTTATGTCCTTTATGATATAATTGTAGATTTATCAGTGCTGATACCTTGCAGCAGAAGTTGACAAGCCTTTAATATTTCCTAAATTTATGCTGGTTGAAGACTGCTGTGATTTCACTTGCCAGTCTTACAGCGCTTTAGATAGACATTGTTTATAAACCCATTTTTGTGTTTGTTTGGTTTTTTTTCCCCCAACTTTCCTAATTAATCAGACGTTGAGGGGTGGCGGGGGGAGAGTGAGGTAGAAAAACCTGGCAGAAGGTTGTATCAAAAGCAATTCTATTCCCCCTCGAGCAGCAGACAATCCTCAGCCCTGTCCTTGAGCTGGCTCTGATTTCTGAGGCAGCTGAGCCCGGCTGAACTCTTGTCCGAGGGGCTCTCACCAGAGAGGGGCCTCTGATGTGACAAACCCATCGGCAGGGAGGCAGAGTTAAGGGGAAAACACCTCCCGCAGAAGGGCTGGAGCCTTTTCCCGGGAAGGCTGGAGCTGCGGGAGGATGGGAGAGAGCCCAGGAGGAGCCTCCCTGCTCAGGATCCGGGGCTGAGGATGGAGAGAGGCAACGAAAGACTCTCAGCTTCTCGCCCCATCAGCCCGACCAGGGAAACGACTACATCTGATTTAGCAGCTGTTAAGTGGAGGTCAATTGCCAATAATTGGGCTAATTAAAAACAAATACCGAAATGATATTACAAGTCCAGCCCGGACTCCACTGAAGTCAGGTAATTAGACGATGGAACCATCAATTAAAATCTGCAAGGGTAGAAGTTGGTGTGGTTAAGGGACAAGCTAGATTTTCAATAAAAAGCAAACAAAGAAGTGGATGGTAATTGGCACAACCCCTTATTTAGCATGAAGTCTTTATTTTAAATGTAGGTGCTCTCACGTGTAATGAGCTGTAATGGTTTTTTAATTTTGCAGCCATAATGTAGGTAGGAAGATAATTTGGCAACGTATAGATCGATATACACTTAATTAGAGCCACTAAAGCAACACGTTAGCAGGTACTGTGACAGAGCCACAGGGTCCTCCTGAAAATATTCAAAGTACCATGATGTAGTCCCCTGTATTCTTGTATGAACTTCGGTTCCCAAGGAATGAACCTTTTGGGCTGCACCCCAAAGTAAGCTGAGTACCCAAAAAGTCAATTGAGAATCACAATTATCAGAATAATGCCTGTCTAAACTATTTCTGTCCAGACAGTTTACTGGCAAGATGTTTTGGTACTGATTTTGAGTATGAATAGCATGAATTTCTCTGCTAGGAGGTATTGGAAGATAAAAATGGCTTTCTGTATGTTTAAGCAAAACAATCCCAGAAAATTCAACCAGTTTAACCAAAAAGTAGCAAAGAGTAATAGCCTGCTTCTGGTATCACCTATGGAGTGAAAACTCTCACTTAGCATGATGAGAAATATAATTTGGAGCTGTTGCTGCTTGCATCTTGGTTAGAAAAACTAGCAAAAAAAGCATTTGTGATCTTGCCTAAAGCGAGTATCTCTATTTGGGGGTTCCTCATTTATTCTTTTGAACAAAATAATCAAAGCTACACATTAAATGACCTGTGACATTATCAGAAATGTAAAGAATTTTATGGCACCCATTTTTCTAGCAGCATCAGCAGTGTGCCAGTATCTAAGAAGTATAAAATACACACAAAATTCATACAAGCAGTATTTTTTTTTTTAAATATTTCTATACGTGTGGCTGTATAAAGATAACACGGAAATGACAGAGCAGTGGTTGATGCACGCAGTGGAAGAAGGGAAGTGGTGCTGTTGTTCCCTGGCTCACAGTTGGACTGTGGTGTTTCGGTGCTGCCTGAGGAATTTCTGCAGCTGGGATTTGCTGGGATTCCCTCTCCTGAGGACGCTCTGGTGCCTGATGCTGCAGCCTCTTCTGTTTTGTTTTCAGCAGGACACCAGCACCTGCGATCAGCTGGTGAGCAGAATTCCATTAGAAATAGGTTATTAGTAGAAGAGGTGTTTCGTGCTTCTGCACAAAGATATTTATAAAACACAGCAAAATGCAGCACTCTAATTTTGTATATTGAAACATGCTGGAGACAGTGGTCATAGCTGGAACAAAAAGATTTCTGTTCGGCCTCCGAAAAACAAAAAAAAAATCAAGTTACCTACCTATGAGTCAGAAGAAAGGCAACAAAAGAAGTGTGAACAAACACAGTGGATAAATAATTTGTTGTTTTTCTCCATACTCTGGCAATGCATTAAGGTTCCTATGCAACAAAAATGAATATGAAATTCAACCAGTGTGAACAGGAACATTTGTTTTGCCCTCACAATTAATAGTAAAAAAAGTTCTCCACAAATACTTTAGTTTTGCATTACTCTAAAAAATAAAGCAGTTAAGGCAAAAAATGAACGTGAGCGTTATTAATAAAGCTGGAGTAGGAAAATGCCTTGGTGAAAAGAAAATGAAATTTTACCTGCTGATATCGTGAAGCCTTCCTTATGTCACTGAACTTCACCAGCACATTCAGGGATGTTTTTAAATAGTTCTAGGATTGCCTCCCAAATAACACCTCATCTGAGAGAGTAGGGGAAAAAGAGAGGGAGAGAATAAACTTCATAGTCTGGGAAATGTCTGGTTGTTATCTTTAAAGTAACATCAAAAATTACGTAGGAATTAAGTGAATAACCACTGCTGCTAAGAGCTGCTAAGTTCTCTCATTTTTCTAAAATTATACTATGTGATAGTTTTGAAAGGGATGCTGCTCTGCCCCTGAGGGTGTCTTTCCATATCCTAAGTGATGCCCTTTTCCCATCAAACTGCCGTGCCCACCAAGCTGGTAAGTTCCAAAGCTAAAAGCTACTTGAGAAATTAATAAAAATTTATGTTCTTGCATTTTAACCTATTCAAAATGAACAGCTTCTAATACTTTACTTCTACTGTAAAATTAAAAATGGGAGTTAAATGAAAGTATATCCACAGCTTTTCATACATCTGTATACTTTCAAAATAAGGGTAATTTGCTCACATCCAACATTATTTCTTTTTCCTGATTTCTGCTGCCTTACTTATGTTCAATTCTTTTGGTCATGCTGAGTTAGATAAACAAGTCTTTCATCAATTCCTTTTTTTTTTCCGCAACACATTGGCAACAAAATATTTCTCACGTTAATTCTGTCCCTTTCTGGAATATGTAACGCCAATATTTTGGGAAAAAATGTTATGCAGAGCTACAGTAGAAATCTGCAGTGAAATAAAGCATATGGAGCCAAGGAGCAGCTTGTTCTAACCGTGCAGCAAGTTTGAACTGAAATATTCAGGCATGGAAAATACTTTATTGAGTATAATCTGGATGTGTCAGGGCAATTGGAAGTGACAGCAGTATTTAGAGCTTTAAATAACCCCAGTGTTACTGTAACTGATCACCATCAGGATAAAAATTGAAGTGTAATTTGTTTGATACTCCCTCTGGCTTTCCTTTATATCTCCTTCTGCTTCTCCCCTTTGTAAATATATTGACTTTTATAGCCATGTTAAATTCCAGGCTTAAAAGTTGTCTTTGTTTGCTTTGCAGTAATTGCAGTGTCTCCTTTGCTGCTGACAAGATTTAGGCTTTGAGATAACTCTGTCACCTGGAGTTGTGGTTTTTAGGAGCTGTTTTCTTCCTGCCACTGCCAGGCTTTCACTCAGAGACGTGGTGCTGTCTCCTAGATTAATGCACATTTCCCAGAGAAATGATCAGACAATATTTTCATCAACACTGGCAGGATGTAACTAATGAGTCCCAAGTTTTATGGGGCAATAAAGATTCTGTTTTCAATGGAGTCTCACTAAAAGCAAGGCTCTTTGTAGCTTCCTCTAGCATTTGTTCTGCTCCCTGTAAAGATTCTGCATTTAAAAACCCTTAGCAGGGAGAGCACAGGGCTTTGTGGTGCCTTTACCGTGAAAAATCATCACTACTGGTAGTAAAACAACTGTAATGGTTCCCAGTTGTGGCATTCTTCAGCTGTCTGTACTTTTGTGTGTAACACTGAGTTTCACAGTGACTTCTCTGTCCTCTCCATCCTGATTCATTTGGCAGAATTTTATCTCCTTTCATTTGCAAGTTAAAATAATGCTTAGGCTTTCATATTCCCCTAATAACAGAGCATATGCTTAGAGCAAGGCTGTGGCCATCATTTTTACTGCATCCTGAGGAAAGGAGGGTGCAGCAGGTATGCCCTCACCCTTGCAGGAAAAAAAGGTATTTTCTCTCTCCATTTTGGAGGCGGAGGAGATAAAGGCGAGAGGATAAAGGGGTTTTTTTGTCTCTGCAGCTCTGTTACACCAATCAGAGTGGGTGGGATAGGTTACTATTAACATTTTCATTGTACAAATAGCAAGAAACTGCAATGTCTCAGGACATGAAACAGTTCCATAGCTGTGACGCCTCCCAGGGAGGGAAAGCTTTGCACCTAAGGCTGTGCTCCAGAACTTCCACCCCTCCTGGTGATGCCAGAAAATGGGATGCATTCTGCAGTTTCGCTGACAGCAAATATGGGTTGTTTCCTTTCCCATCCCAGCAGGATAACTGTGGATGTGCTGCCTTCCAGGTGGCCTTGGTGAGCTTTTGGAGAGTCCAGTGTTGCAGAAGCCTCACGAAATCCTTCAGCCAGGGGTTATTTATCAGGCCATTTATCCAACAGCATCCTGAGAGGCAGCTGAACACACCCTTGGCTGCTTGGCAGGACGCTGATCACACCTTTATTTTGCATTCGGGGTTGCAGGGAATGGCTGCAGTTTCAGGAGAAATTAAAAGCTTTTGTTTTTCTAAGTGGTTGCGTGACAAGTCTTCCCCTGGGCAGGAGTGCTACTGAACACTGCTGCATTCTCAGGATAGGAAACCATCCCTGGAACAAGAAGAAAGTACAGCTAAAATATCATAATTTTTTAAACCTTTGTCTCAAAGACAAAAAAACCCCAATGTTCTCTCAGAAGCAGTAACACTGGTTAGCATTTGTGGCTATTTTAAGGCTGTACTCTTCTGATATTAAAAAAAACCCCAAACAAACCCAGAACCCAGATCAGTAAGATAACAATTTTCACCAGCTCCATAGTTTTTAAAATATTTAACACAGAATAAGGATTAATAATTAAAACCATCTGTTTTGGGTAGAAGGCATTTGTGCTTGACCTTCTTTGGAAAGCTCTAATATTGCAGTAGCATTTTATTGTGGTTGCATGTTATATTTTGTTGTAGAGTACAAGGAACACTGTGTGGTATCCATGAAAGTAAACACTGCAGGAATAACCCTGCACTTCCAGTTGCTGTGTTCTGCTTACCTATGTTCCCCAGCTCATAATAATTTTAAATCATTAATTTACACTCTTGTGTATTTTTATTTATATTGTGTATTTTTATCTATAACTAACTGATGGTTTGCCATCCTATCGTACTCTACTTTACAGGATATAAATCCTACAGATTCGGGAGGTTTCACTCATAAGTGTAGTGAAAAAAGAGCAATAGAAAAGCTGCCTGCTATAATTCCCAACGTGCCACAAAGTAAATGCTTTTGAGTAACAAAAAAGGCCCTGGATTTTTACACAGCTGTGGTTAACAATAGTGCACACAAATGGATGCACTTTCAAATCCATGGTATAATTGCTGAATACATCCCCATTGGGACTGGGGGTAGAACTACTGCAGAACAGAATTAGAATATGAAATAAGAAAGGCCATTTTTATGTCTTGCAAAGTGAAGCTAAAGAACGCTGCCTACACCCCGGCTACCAATTTTCTGCTGCTGGCTCAAAATAGAAAATCCTCATCCAAAGATTAACCACAGGGATCTGGGGTGACGTTATGCAGGTGGGAAAATACGCGTATTTATTTTGCTGTGGGTGCCAGTGCCTCCGTGGCCTTCTATTAAAAGTTATTCTCCTACCAAAGCCCCGAGGTGAAGCTGTTCTGTGCCCTGCTGAGCGCCCAGCAGGCAGAGGTCCCTGGGAGCTGCTCCTGTAGCTCGTGGTCACCAGAGCTGGGAGCTCCTCATCCTTCCTGCTTTGGGGGCATTTCTGCCTCAGTCTGGGAAGCTGAGGCAGTCTGGGAGCTGAGTTCCACCAGAGCTGGCAGCAGGGGAAGCGTTTGGGCCAACCCTTCAGCAGCCAGGGCTGCTCCTGTGCTCTCTGGGTACCGACGGGCAGCAGGGACGGTCAGAGGCTGAGCAGTTCTTACTGGTTGGATGCACTGAGCCTGAGGGGTGATGAAAATCTTCATTTGGATGGTGTGGTTGAGGTCAGGGGTGTGCAGCTCACAGGGACAGAAAAGAAGGAAAGGCTGAGATGGCTTTGCATTTGTTAGCATTTCTTTTGAAATATATTATTAACTACAACCCTGCTCAACACAGAGACAAAATGTTTATAAAATTCACACAAGTTTAAAAATTCCAATATATTTTTAAAAGTAGAGCTGGGCACCCAACAGAACCACGATACTTTATTTTCCAGACAGGCAGTGACTGAGATACACAAGTGAATAAATGAAGTTATATTTATTATAGTTGTTCAGAAATGTGAACAAGGTGGTGCCCACCACAGCAGAGTAGGTGGTGGTGGTGGTAGTAGAGTTGCCTCTATGTGAATTTAATGCTGCTTTTCTTTTCTCATCTTGGATATCGTTTGGTCAAAGCTATTTTCTCAAGGATGGATTTGTGATAAACTAAATGTTCTCCTTTCTCTTTTGTGCCCAGTGTGACATGTAGTATGAGCATTAATATCAGATATAATGAGACTGTAAATTGCCTTCTCTCTTCTTAAGAATGGTGTTGAAACACAAAGCAAAGATAGAGAAGTTACCTATTTTGTGAGAGTGAATGAATATCCTAAGCAGATACTCAAGACAAAAAATAAAATAAAACAATAAAAAGCCTGAAGAAATGGGATATAAAACTGTCTCATGCAGGTGCTTTCCTAGGAGAAAACAATTTCGATAACATCATGAATTACAGAAACAGTAACAGGTGAATCTAATACCCTGTGCTTATCTAGCAAGTGTTTGGCAAGATTAAGAGAAGACATGAAATTCTTCTTAGCTGATATACAGGGGTCCAACAGTTTGTTTGATACAGCTGTTAATCATCTGCCCTGAAAGCTTTAATTATGTTTCAGGGATTAATGAGTCTGATGTCCTGTGGAGGAATATCAGGTTTGGGGTTGTTAGGCTGTGGATTTTTTTTTTTGTTGTTGTTGTTGAGCATATTCATTTACTGCTCAGTTGTTTTAGGCAAACATGTGAGTAAAGGGTTTGATTTGTTTCTTATAAAAGCCCTAAAAGACATGGAAAAGGGCAATTTTCAATACAATATAGAGACTAAAAAGAGTAGTGCTTATTTCTTGGTAAAACTCTCTATAGCTGTGCAGCCGTAGTCACTTTTTGCTTAGGTGTAAATGATTATAGATGTTTGGGATTCTCTCTCATAGCTTTCAAGTATTTCTGAAAATGCTTTTTTAAGCTCATTTTGGTATGTACAGCAGAGCTGCAGTTCATCCTGTAAAGGTGTTGGCACTGAAGGAGTTTGCCCAGCTCAAAATCATCCAGGGTCTGTGGGCTTTATAGGATATAAAGAACATGTGAGCAGTTCCCCTGAGGCAGGAGATGGGGCATTTCCTCAGGGGTCTGCAGCCAATGGCTAATGAAACAAAATCAGCTTTTCTGTGAATTTACACTGGCCCCAGTTGGTGTTGTGCACCTTCTTTTCCCACACAGCTTCTGAAGGCTCCAGTGTTGGCCCTGGTGGGAACCTTGACAAGATGCCCTGGGGGCTTTGCCCTCATTCAGATTATGGTGCAGCCTCATCTGGAAGCATTTAGTGAATCTTAATCCCTTTCATTTGGGAGCCACATCTCGCTTTCTCAGACCCTGGTTGGGTAGGATTAGGTAATAGTAATTATTGCTGTTAGGAAATAGAGGGAATTAACAACAAAAAGCGAGCTGCAGATGATTTCAGTAGCCTCCCATATCAACTGAAAGGACAAAGGTGCGTGCTGCACCCAAAAGGTCACACAACAGAAATATTGGGAATGTCAAATCCGTGAAGTGACCATCCCACGATGCCTCAGAGGGACATTTGTAGAAATGCCACTCACTGAGCTGTGAAAGCTGATGTTCAGCAGAGATATCTCCAGCACAGGGACCAGGAGCCAAACAGAGCCTGGCTGATTTTCTGTTCTAGTCACTGACATCCAAGGTGCTCTGTCTGAGTTGGTCAGAAATCAGCAAACGCTGATTTTGGTATGATGAGGTTAAGGGAGAGGAAAGAGTAATTTTTGGGTTTTGAATATTTAAAATGATTATTCTCATTTGTTAGAATGAATGTTCAGTCGTGAACTAGGCAAGCAGTGGTTTCACAGGGCTAAGAGATTAGAGCTGGTCCTAACAAGTGACAGTAATACGACCACTGGTGCAGTTTGCAATCATTCACTGCTTGTACGTGGCTCAGATGGGGCTGGTGAGATTTATCTAAAGCTGGGCCCACAACTCATTTAATGTCACCGTGGAATTACAGTGTGAGAGAGGTGAATAGTCAATAGGACCTTCTGAATGATGATGAGAAGTAAAAAAGCCTGGTTTAATCTTATTAGAAGGAGTCAAATGACACGGAAAGTGACTGAGAGCTAATCAGCCCTGGGGATTACTGTAAGGCTTTATGATTAACATGGCATGATTTTAATTTTTTTTTTTTTAATTTCAGGTTTTCTCAGCCCATCCCATTATTATAGCAGAAATAGAAAATAAACTAAGTGTACTATTTGACCTAGTCAGTCACTTGAGCCTAATCTTATTATTTTTAGCTGGATTCACATCATCATATTAGAACATCTCGGTCAGCAATGTATAAAAGATACTCCCTTTCAATTTCCTTTGCTGTTAGCTATGTTCTTAAGCCCCAGGAAGATCAAACTGGAGCGCAATGTGAATGAAAGAAACAATCATTTGTGGTCTGAAGTGGAAGATAGTGACAATTTTTTTTTGTCAAGGGAGCAAATTACAGAATGTTTCACTTTGTGTGTGACTTCAGTCCCTTAGTCACTGGATAGCAGCTTTAGCACAAACTTTCCAATATAGGAAGTAAGAGATTGAAATAGGGAAAAAGATACAATTCTCGCTCAGAGCCTGCCCAGAAGACAGAGTGTATGAACTTTAAATCCTAACAGAAGCTACTTATTGAAGATTTTGTGGAGATGTATTGTACTAGCAGACCCGTTCATCCCAGTTCCCGAGGCTTAGTGCTGAGACAGGGGGATTCAGGAGAACTCCCAGGGCTGGATTGAGGCAGGGACTCATTGTACATTTATTTTGGGCTGTACATTGTGTTTGTTAGGATCTCTGAGACACACAGTCACGTCCAAGTGCTCTTTTTTCTAGTCCTGAAAGTAAAAGTCGCCATTCTCTTTATTGGAAACAAAACTTGAAGTTACACTCTGATTCCAGTCACCACAGTGCCATCTGTCTAAGTCACAAAATTAAAATTAAAAAAGCCCATGTTAAATGAAAGAAATAATTAAAAAACCCTGACAGGGGTCCATGCTTTTGCTGTAGCCTAGCTGTGATGCATAGGAACCAAAAAATGTTCTGAAACGATATGTTATGCAATATATATAATATATATAATATTGTAGAAGGTAAGGCTTTTCACCCCAGCTGTCTTAAGATTGCTGCAGAGGCTCTCTGCAGCTCCATCTACATAATGCTTATATAATTTCCCACAGCTTGGGGGGTACTTTTCCACAG
>WEKY01000579.1:0-25243 GCA_013390045.1 Picathartes gymnocephalus | reverse complement strand
GCGGTCGCGGTACGGCGGGCTCTGCCGTGAAGGTGAGGCGGCGGCTCGGCCAAGTTCTGTGGCGAGGCGGGTGGTGCCGGCCGAGGATGGGGGGAGGGAGGCCGGTGGTACAGGATGTGTCCCCTGAGGTACCGAGCTTATGGATTGGCTTTGTATTTTTTTTTCTTTCTTTCAGCTTTGCTTTTCGTTTATAGGTTGAGATGTTCCGGCCCGCAGCTTTTTGCTCGCCCTAGCTCAGTGCTGCTTTTGTAGCTTGCTAAATGGCTCACTTGGTATGACTGACCTCTTTATGAGCATCAGCTGCGAGGGGGAACGCCACCGGCCAACACTCTGCTCTGGCAGGGTCTTGCTGGCCACTTCATTTTCCTGAGAGAATGTTTCTGCTGGTTGTGCCTCTTGACCAGTAAGCTTGTCTTGTGGCAGTGTATTAAATGAAGTGGGCAGGAACTAGTAGTGGTCAGGCAGAATCCTGAGGAGTTAAAATGTTCTGTTTGTGTCTAATTATTTATTTACTTTTTAAAAAATCGATAGTATTAAATTACGTATGTGGTTAGTTGTGTGCATAAAGCAAAATTACTGACTTAGCTTATGTGCTGTGATTGCATGATGCATCTGTAAAATAAACTGTCATATAGCTTACTACATGAAATTTTGTTTTTTAAGTAGCTCAAAACCAGTCTTTTTTAACTTACAGGTTCTTGAGTGTGGGGTCTGTGAAGATGTATTTTCTTTGCAAGGGGACAAAGTTCCCCGGCTGCTTTTGTGTGGCCATACTGTCTGCCATGACTGTCTTACCCGGCTTCCTGTTCACGGCAGAGCAGTTCGTTGTCCTTTTGATCGACAAGTTACTGAGCTAGGTAAGAAAATAGAAGTTTGACGTTCTTGAAACCTATCAGTCAAGGATATCTAGAAGATAATGCTAGACATAGATTCTTAGTGCCCCACTTAGTGATAATATTTCCAAGTAACAAATGTGCAGTGTTCCATTTCATTTATAGACGCTCATACCACTGTTAAGCATTAGTAAAGTAGCTGTCTTAGTAAAACAAGGTAAAGATTTTTGCCTTTATGTTTTTGAACCTGGACTTGCATGCTTTATACCTGGACATCTTCTTGTACACCTGTATTGACAAAGGGACTACTCTCTTTAATGATTCTGTCTAAGGGTTTCTGAATGGGTATTAGTTTCCTATTATCCTAAATACTAAACCCATACAATTGAATAGGTAACTTTTTTGACAAATAGATTTGTCTGAATTCATGATGAAGTGATCTAGAGGGAAGGATCAGTGATAACAAACCTGGTTTTACGGTGTTAGTGACCTCTATACATGAAATAATTTGTAGTGGCAGTTGCCTAGTCAACATGGGGCTATAGAGAAGACAAGTTATCAGAGGGAGCTGTAACAAAAAGAACTTGTTAATAGAACCGACTCCAGCAGTTTTGAATAGCACTGGAGGGAAAAGAAACCTTTTGAAAGGAGAACCTTTAGAAAAGGCTGTCTCTAATTGGGTAAAACATGAAAGAAATGTTCAAGTATCAAATTCACTTGACTTTGAAGTACAAGAATCTGCTAGGAATATGAAGGCACTTGGCAGGATGTTTTTGTGGAGATGGGTATCAGGAAAAGAAACATCAGTCTCGTATGAAAGAGGGGTTTGTTTTCTGGGCAGAATGAGATGGTAAAGTATGAGCATCCTGAATGTTTGCCAGTCTATTAGAGTGGCTGAAAGAGTAGTGGTTTGTTTGACTTCTTATCTATGACTGTACAGCTGCACAGGATTTCTTAAACTATGCCTTTAGAGGGAGAATGTTAGAGCACAACACTCAGTCCTGTTGTTATGAAACATTTTTGTTCAAGACCACTGCTTTTTTTATTGTGATGGGGAACTTGTTGCTTCTTAGTTTTTATTACACAATTTTTTCCAGGCATCTGAAAGAATCCTATCGTATTTTTTTAGGTGTGTTTCATGTTTGGTGGAAATGAAGCTCTCCAAAAACATTTACAGATCTTTTATTCATCTTTCTGAGGAGCTTTTGATGAAATGCAGTGAAATGTTATTAAACCTCCAAGTCCCCTACTATTAGGAAGAAGGATGAAAAGCTCCAGGATCCTTATGTATCAAGGATAATAGACTTGCAGCCTGCTGGCTAGCACTAGAAAGAAGGATGCGCTGTGATCAACAGTTGCTCACAAAACTAATGGGTAGAACATCTTAGCAAAACGGATTGAAAATAAAAATACTTCTGTGAATAAAAATGTTCTGCCCGGTGATCTGAGGCAGGGGGAGGTCATAGCCACTTTTAGTCTTTCCATATCCAACAGCCTTGAGACATATTACTCGTTCTAAGATATAAAACCAGCATGTTTTGTGGAGTCCATCTTGTCATGGCCCCTCTTTGAGACATCTGTATGTTTGCTACCTTCCTCTAATCACCTAGTAGTTGCTGCTGTTGGTTAAATTTGCTCTGCTTGTAGTTGTATTTTGTTCTAGAGCTTAGGAGCTGGGAGGGACAACTTGGGGCCCAGGGAAACTTTTCATACTTCCCTCAATTTGAGGTACGAGAAAGCAAGCTCCATATTCACCCTACTGCCATTCTACCATTTAATGAATTTAATGAAATAATGTTCTCTAATCTCAGAGGGCTTTTTAGTGTCTAAATCTTGATTATAGGACCACTGCCAAGAGAAAATTCTGTTGAAAGAAAAGCTGTAAAATTAGGACATAAAGCTACCTGTGCTGAGCACAGTTTCTTAATCAATAAGTATGGATTTTATGGAGACTTTTAGTTGGTCTACAGTAACCTATGGTTGCTTTTTTTTCCTTTGCTGTTATTACTAAAGCACTTAATACTATAGTCATCCAAGTTTTCCTAAGTAATCTTAGGAAATTTTTGAAATAAATACTTGGGAGCTGTATACGGATAGATGTAGCTGTATTTTTTTTGCAACTGGACTCTTGGTTTAAATTTACAAGGCTGTCTCTTTCTATATATAACCGTATGTGAAGGCAGGGTTAGAAGTACTTTGTGAATCAGGATTTTTGGAAATACGTGTTCTGCATTGAAAATTGAAACATTGTTTACATGCTTAGCAAAATTTTCTAATAGTTCATAGAATCCTGTTACAAGAGAAAACTTTTTGTTATGAGCAGATAGGACTAAAGCTGGCCCAAACCATTCTGCATTGCGGAACTGACAAAACATTGATTTTTGTTGGGTTTTTAACGAATTTTTTAATGAAGTTGTCTGTGATTAATCTTCTAATGGAGAATTTTAAATTAGTATTTACATGCTGAAGGTATGTGAACTGTTGTCTTCAATTGAATTAACATTTTTTAACCAAAAAAGTGCAATGGAAAAGTTTGTTTAATTTTCAAAATTTTGAAACCATATATTCTGGAGTTTATTGATTCAGACAGTTTATATGGGGGAAAATCCTATAAGTGGTGTCTGTAGAAAAAGAGGCTCCTCTCAAAGATTTTTCTTAAAGTATGTTGATTTGGGCAAAAAGGCAAATAATTTCTTGCAGATTGTTTTCTCTTTTCCTGTGTTGGATTGCAGGTTATTTTTGGCTGGGTTTTTTGTTTTGTGGGGTTTTTTTGCTTTGTTTTGGTTTGTTTTTTTTCTGTTGTGTTTTGGGGGTTTTTTTAATGAATATGCAGACCAGGGAATTTTTAGAAAAAATGTGCTTATATTACAGCTTTGGAGTTTCTCTCTATCTACCATTACTGCAGAGCTGAAATTATTTTCTATCATTAAAACTTGTTCACAGAGATATGCAAGTGATGGCATCCTTCATGGAATCCATCTGTTTGGTGTTACTTACATTTACACATGCCTTTTCTAGTGTTTGAGTGCCAAGCTGAAACTTAGAAATTCTGTGCAAGAAAATGCAGTGAAACATTCTCTCAAATCTGTTTAGACATTTAGACAAAAGTTGTTCTTTATCCCTGTCATTTTTTAGAATACTTTTGCAGTCAAGCTTCCTGCTTCTGAAATTGACATTTGTATTTTTAGTTGGAGTCAGTCTTAATATCTTCACTGTGTCATTATCTCATTCCCGGCTGACACATTTCCTGCTATTCATGTCTTATTCTTCTTTTGAGATGACAGTTAAAATGTGTAATAATTTTTGTAATGGGCACAAACATTCTTTGTAGGCATAAGGATGAGATCACTAGGCTTTCTTACATTTGTGATCAAAGCAGAATTTGAGGTAAAGTCCAAGAGAGAAAATGGATGTATTTATACAACTCATCTTTTAATGATTTTAAATATAAAATAAACACTTTGTCAGTTGTGTTGAGAATCTGTAGGTCAAGTCCCTAAAAATTTTGTAGATAGATTTAGACTAAAAAGGAGGCAAGTCCCATTTTTGCAAATATGTAAACTTTATGATAGATACCAGTGAAATGAGACATGACTTTTTTTTTTATGAGAATGCATGCTTATGACAAGGTAATCCACCTAACTGACCAGGAGAAGCCAGTTGATGTGATCTTTTTGGATCTGAGTAAAACTTTCAATACTGTCTCTCACAATGTCCTGCTGGACAAAATGTCCAGCACACAGCTGAATAAACACATCATGTGATGGGAGAGCAGCTGGCTCATGGGTCAGGCACAAGGGGTTACAGTGGATGGGGTGACATCAGACTGGGGACCTGTCACTAGGGGGGATCCACAGGGCTCCACCTTAGGCTCTGTGCTCTTCAACACCTTCATGAACGCCTTGGCTGTGAGACTGGGAGGGATACAAAGTTCACAAATAATACAGAATTGGGAGGAGCTGTTGACTCCCTCCAGGCCGGGAGGCCCTGCAGAGAAGGCTGGACAATCACCAACCTATGAAGTTCAAGAGTAAAGGAGAGTGCTGGTTCTGCACCTGGGGTGGGACAGCCCTGGATGTACGGACAGACTGGGGAATGAGAGGCTGGAGAGCTGTGCCATGGAAAGGGCCCTGGGGGTCCTGGTCGATGGCAAGTTGAACATGAGCCAGCAGTGCCCTGGCAGCCAGGAGGGCCACCTGTGTCCTGGGGACATCAGGGACAGCATCGCCAGGCGGGCAAGGGAGGGGATTGTCCCCTCTGCTCTGCACTGGGGCGGCCTCACCTCGAGTGCTGGGGCCAGTTCTGGGTGCCACAGAGTAAGAAGGACAGCACTAGAGAGTGTCCAGTGGAGGGCAGGAAGATGGTGAAGGGCCTTGGCGGGAAGCCGTGTGAGGAGAGGCTGAGGGCACTT
This sequence comes from Picathartes gymnocephalus, assembly GCA_013390045.1. Classification (NCBI taxonomy): domain Eukaryota; kingdom Metazoa; phylum Chordata; class Aves; order Passeriformes; family Picathartidae; genus Picathartes; species Picathartes gymnocephalus. The sequence goes on along the minus strand of WEKY01000579.1, from coordinate 19,999 downwards.
GGTCTGTTCAGCCTGGAGGAGACTGAGGAGAGACCTCACTGCAGTTACAGCTTCCTCGTGAGGGGAAGAGGAGGGGCAGGCACTGATCTCTTATCTGTGGTGACCAGTGACAGGACCCGAGAGACTGGCCTGAATTTGTGTTGGGGAGGTTTAGGCTGGATATTAGGAAAAGGTTCTTCACTCAGAGGGTGGCTGGACAGTGGAACAGGATGCCCAGGAAAGTGGTCACAACACCAAGTCTGGCAGAGTCCAAGAAGTGTTTGGAGGATGCTCTCGGGCAAACAGTGTGGTCATTGGAAATGGCCTATGCAGGGCTAGGCATTGGACTTCCTACTCAAGATCATTCCGTGATTCTATCTTTTATAGGATGTTTGCTGGTTATAAACTCCGTTCTAGTAGATTAAAGATTAGCATGTAACCTTCACTTGTTTTTCAGCTGTGACCAAGATGGACATATTATACAATTACTAGTACTTGTATTATCAAGTGTCATGATACATAATAGAAAGAATGTAAGAGCCATGTAACTTTGTTTCTCATGACATCTTAGAGTTATGAACCGAAAAAGAAATACAGAATAGCTACGGACCAATCTTTTCTGATCTTGGTTACAGTTCAGGAAATCAGTTTTGTTTTGACTTTCTCTTAACTGGTAGACATGGAACAGAACAAGCATGATTAATATCAGATACAAGGTTGTAAACTGAAAAGAGTACTTCTTAATGTCTAGGGGTTTTTAAATAAACATTGAAGCCTGTGAAAGAAAAGGCTTTTGTAAGAAACTGTGCAATGATTGAATAGCTTGTTCCTCTCTCAGCCTTACCCAGTCTTTGCCTAAAGGCTAAGACAATGTTTGCTTAAAGACTAGGAACTATAATCTCTTACTTAAGTAGATTTATCCTTTTGGTGAATGTACATCCATTTATACTGGGTTATTACTGGCTATCTGGATTAGTGGCTAATCGGAAAATAGAAGGTCCATGTTAGTATCAGCAGTCATTATATTGGTGTGTTGTTAATGTGAGTGTTTTGTATGCTGTAGAAGCTGAAGGTTGTGCACTTTGCTGTGGGAAAAGTGCTGAACGCTCTAGAAGGGAACCACTCAGCCACTTTCCAGTGCTTTGTTTTCTGAGTTAGTCTATCTAGATACATATTTAGCAAATCCAGACCGTGTTTACAAACTGTTTTGATGTAAATTAAATTCTAAAAGTGGATATAGTGCTCTGTATTTCTTCAACTTGTAATAGGAGGTGCTCTGTGTTACGAAAAAAACGGTGATCTTGCTAGGAGTGCTCAAGCTAAAAAATTACTAAGCTCTGAGATCAGAATACATCAAAGCAGATGACTTTGCTGGTGCTTTAGTGTAATTTTGGAGGGACAGAACATACCTCCTGTAAACGTCAAGATCTGTGATAAATAAAAGTCAAAATATTTCATTTGTTTGTTTGCTACATACTTTGTGGAGTGCACAGATCTTAGATTGGGTGTTGGCAATGCAATGCCTTTCTGTAGCAGAGAAGGCTTCTGCCGTGGAACTGAAAACTACAGAGATCACTGACTTTAAAAGCACTGACTTTTTAAAGCACTTTGCTTTATGTCTAACTTCAGAGTTAATAACCAGTGCTTTCATACACCCATTTCTAGAAGCAACAAATGCATGGTCTTTACTGGTAAACATATTTTTTTTAAACAGGTTATCAGTGTTGGAAGAGAAAATAGTTTAAAAATGCTCCCATTTATAGCTATAGGAAAACAAGATCATCTATTTATTGCTTTTAATCTGTGAGGCACATAACTTCTCAGTGGCCAAATTCAAAATAGAGTATTATGGTATATAGTTTAAACCGTGAGGAAGATGGACTAGGGAAGAAAGTTTCATGAAGTTAAACTGGAAGCTAAAGAAGTGAAGAGGTATCCAGTGTGTTACCAACTGGATATTTCTCATAACTCTGTAGTTGTTGTCTGTCTGGTCATTTAGAATTGCACTTTCACTCTAATGATGAATCTCCATATTGAAGAAGTAAATCTTAATGTCTGTAAAAGGTCAGTGAGATGACACTGAATTCCAGAAGGATGAAGGGCAGCATACTCCTACCATACTGCTACAGGGCAGCATAATTTAGGAGTTAGGAAACAACATGGGACAACTGGACAATTCAAGTAGTCTGGGCTCTCTGGGAAAACAAGTGGGAATACTGTTTCCATGAGTTCATGTAGATGGCTGATGTGTCACGTGCACGAAGTGAAACGCAGAAGTTTTGGCTGCATATAAGGAAACAGTTTTGACTGTAAGAGTAACCAGGCTTTGCCACAGGTTGCACGAAGAGGTAATAGCATCTCCTTCCTTGGAGATCTTCAAAAGATGCCTTGGTGTGGTCCTGGACCACACCAGCTCTAGGTGACCTTGGCAAGGTGATGTCAAGAGGACCCTCCCAAGCTCAACAATTTTGTGATTCCGTTATGGTTAAAAAGTAATGATCCAGTGCTCAAAGATGATGCTTGATCTCTTGAACCACCTTTTTCTTGCAACAGAGAAAATTTCATTAAATTTATGACAATTACACTGAAAAATAATATCGTTGAACGATAATTCCTTGAAGAAGCAACCACTAAGATTCTTATATGCTATGATGCCTATGCAGATAGCATTTAGCAGCAGTTATTGGGATGCAGTTCTGATTTTGCTTCTCATCTCATCGCTTCATGTTAACTTCTACAATATCAGGACCATACAGGAGGAGACATGGATTTCTGCTTTGCTCTAGGGAGTATGAGTGATCTTCCTTTTTATCAAATAGTGTAGTATCTTGGGTTTTCTTTCTGAATATTGTTTTAACTTATTGTTTTACTTAGGTTTTGCTGGAATGAGATCTGCAATTGGTGTTGCATCTTGTGATACAGGGAATAAGGTTTCTCAGTAGGGAATTACTCATGCCTCCATTGTCTGAAAATGTTTTTGTAATTTTTATGATACACAGTGTTTGTGTGTTCCTTGTATTCTTTAGTTGTTAGCTATTGCAGATTATTTTACAAGTATTTTTACTGACTTTCTCTAAATTTTTTGTAATCTTGGCATCTTTTAAGTAGGGAAAAACTGCATAAATATTAAATAGCTCAATAATCGAAGGAAGGAAGAAGATGGAGTGAGCTTGCAGAAAAATGCTAGTTGTATCACACTTCATTAATATTAATGTAGTTGATGTGCTCTTAATATTTGTCAGAATCTCAGATGTAGTTTTTGGAATTTCTCAAAATTATATGTACTTGCAATTTTTCTCCTCTCCTCCCCTTTGTTTAACTCTTTGTCAAAAATAGGAGATTCTGGCGTCTGGGGGTTGAAAAAGAACTTTGCTTTGTTGGAACTCTTGGAACGGTTGCAGAATGGACCTACTGGGCAGTATGGGACAACTGAAGAAGGCATTAGTCTGTCTGGAGAGGTACTGAGTTTTAAACAAAAAAACAGCAAAAAAAAGTTACGTTTGCTAGAAGTTATCTCTAAATAGGAAAAAGATTGAAAATCAGTTCTTTGCCAAATGTAATTTCACCAATAATACTGTACTTTTCTTCTAGTATCTAGTATTAAGGGTTCAATTAATTGTTCGTAATTGACTAAAGCAGAAAATAAACTGGTATTAATAAACATGCATACTATTTTTGCCCTTTTTTTATGCCCTTAGGATTTTTAGAAAAGGTTACTCATTTTGGTATTTTAGTTTTAGTCATAAGCACAGTTTTCTAATACTCCTTAGGAATTCTTCCTAAAGACTTCAGCTATTCTTGTCAATAGTTCCCTTTTATAGCAATTTTATTGCATCATGTAGTACTTCATTACCAAAACTAGCTGCTTTTGTCATTTCAGTATTAATAGGTGATGTGTACCAAAATATCTTGCAGTACTATTCTAGAAGTAGATAACTTTCCTAAGTGCTTGTTTGACCATTGGTGTTTTGTTTTTCTGTAACTAATTCTCTGTTCTATAATGGCTGCTTTGGAGGAAATTCCTGGAGCCGGATTTATTTTCTCCTCCAAACTTTTACGACTTGCACTGAAGCTTAGATTTATAAAACCACTGAACATTTTTAAACTTTTGTTTTCAAAAAGTTTATTGAAAACTTACAATCAAGTGTCAAAATAGTCCAAATATTTATTAGTGTATAACTTTTAAAGAAAGCTTATATTGTTGACAAGTCTTCTGATTTTTCCTCCATTATTGGGATTAAGAGTTAACCATTTGAGTTTTGCCTGTTTTTCGTTGTTAGAGTATCATTCGTTGTGATGAAGATGAAGCCCATGTTGCATCCGTGTATTGCACTGTTTGTGCCACTCACCTGTGTGCAGACTGTTCCCAGCTTACCCATTCTACTAAGACTCTAGCGAAGCACAGGCGTGTACCTCTTGCTGATAAGCCTCACGAGAAGACAATGTGCTCCCAACACCAAGTGCATGCCATTGAGTTTGTTTGCTTAGAAGAGGGCTGTCAGGCGAGTCCTCTCATGTGTTGTGTCTGCAAAGAATATGGGAAGCATCAAGGTCATAAGGTACTGCTAGTAATTAACTTCTGCTCATGCCGTGGGGTGGCTTGCATAACTGTTTATCCAATTAAAGTACAAAAGGTTGTCAAGAAAGGAGAGCAGACTCTTGATGTGTCTTTATTCCATTCTTTCATTTTTCCTTCGTGTCAGATAGTTGCCACGGTAAAATAAAGAAAAAGGAATTCTAAGAACTCAGTGAGTTACTAATGTGTGTATATATGTGAAGGACAGTCCCTTTATCTGATGCTATTCTGAACTTTTCATAACATTGGGCCACCAGTTTAAAGGCTGTTTTGATAATGCAAACACTACATACATATCACACCACTGGTACAATCTAACTATCCTTCTTTTTTTATACTAAATTATGATAAACAGGCAAGTTTTTGTTTACTTGTGTAATTGCTAGATGTCTGAGTTGGTTTCAGCATTATCTGTAAGTCCTGATTGTATTTTTAAATTGCAAGATGGTTTTAAGTTCTTATTTGGCTTTCCTATATATGTGTGTATATATATTCCCATATACTTGCCCATGTATATTAAATATGTAGTAAAATAGGCAAGATTATTAAGAAAGATCGTTATGATTGATGTTTAATATGTTGCTTTTAATTAATAGCATTCTGTCTTGGAACCAGAAGCGAATCAGATTCGTGCATCCATTTTAGACATGGCTCACTGTATAAGAACTTTCACAGAAGAAATCTCAGATTATTCCAGAAAATTAGTTGGAATTGTTCAGCATATAGAAGGAGGAGAACAAGTAGTTGAAGATGGAGTTGGAATGGCCCATACTGAACATGTATGCTCTTAAAAAATTTTTATTTCCCCTACATGCACAGATTATTGGCTTTTTTTGTAATAACTAGGATAAGGACTTTCTTTGAAAATTATGCACAGGTTTTATAGCACAAGACTTCAAGTTCTTTTATCTAGCAAGTCGGTATTGAGGCTTAGATCAGCAGATAGATGGGAGCTTGTGTGTTTCAGTGTTTGTAGTCTACATGAAAATCTGTAGGTGGGGTAAAAATTGTGTAACTGCTAGTGTACAGACTCCTTATGTTCTCAGGTGGTATAATACTATTGAGGCTTTTTTCCTGGTCATTTTTAGTAAAGTGTCTGTACATGCAAATAAGCTACTTGATTATAGGAATAACCTCTGGAAGGGTTTTGGTATTATACAGAGAGTCTTATCTGCCCGAACTGGGACTTGAACTGTGATGTAGCCAAGCAGATGTGAAACTAAATTAGAATCTGGAATAAAATTTAAAATCTGCTTCTGGAATCAGCTGGTGTCCTTAATCTCTTGGATCTCCTTGCCACAACATTCTAGGTACCAGGAACTGCAGAGAATGCTCGCTCATGTGTCCGAGCCTATTTTTCTGATCTTCATGAAACCCTTTGTCGTCAGGAGGAAATGGCTCTTAGTGTTGTTGATGCTCATGTGAGAGAGAAGTTGATTTGGCTTAGGCAACAGCAAGAAGACATGACCATTCTCATGTCACAGGTTTCAACAGCTTGCCTTCATTGTGAAAAGACTTTACAACAGGTAGGTTGGCAAGTGAGCTGTAGCATATGGCAAAATACATGGAGCTACAAATTAAGTTTAGACTACAAAAGAAGAGATTAGATGGTACTCTGCATTATTTGCTTATAGGATTAAAACAATCATGATAAAACATGAGATTTAAGTATTCATTACTAGGGAGTGTTAGACAAAGATAATCAGTGCAAAAGTGTAGAGTCCTCCAGTTGCTGGAAACCCTGTGGCATGACTTTGCTGGGGTAATTTCTGGTATTTGTGAGGTTAGTAGGAAGGCAAGAGAAGACTGAAGCAAAAAAAACCCTACAGAATTTATCAGAAGGATTTTACCATTGCAATTAAAAGTATAGATTTTTGAAGCTAGTTGTCACACATGACTGGCAGGAAAATATGTTTTAGGATTAAATTATTTTCAGTAGCACTTTTAACATGGGTAATTCACCATCTTAAATGTATGATGAAAGTGGCTGTGTGAGAGTTTCTGATTGATCCCTTATTCATTCAGTTTAATGATAGGAAAAAGTAAATAGTATGTGTAGCAAATAGTAAACTAAGTATGAGAAGCTATTTCATGAATGTATTATTTGTACTTTTTTTTCCCCCAGATTTGTTTAGAGCTTGTGTTTGCTTATGTAGTCAGATTTAACTGTACAAATATTCTGATCATGAATTGGTGGATACTAATATTTTCCTCTTAAGTGTGGTGTTATATGCTGCAAAGTCATTGCTCTATTCCATCTGTTTGAATGCTATAAAGAATATTTCTATTTTTCATGTATGTTACATTGTTATTATTGTTTCTTATAATTTATATTACTCATAGGTGGTTCATAAAGAAAGTTTGTTGTTGTGGTTTTTTTTTAACCTGCAGAACCGTTAAGTATCTATTAGTGTTAAGGAAAACTGTTAAGATATTAATCTGTATCGCAATTTTAAATAAATCGATTTTTTAAGTGTTAATTTCTTGAAATGTTAATTACTTAAAATGCCTTCTTTCTAGCAATTATATTTATGTTGTATTTGGGGTATTTTTAGGTAAATTACTAAAGGAAAGGCATGCTTTTGTTTTCTTTGTCTGTTTAGGATGACTGCAGAGTAGTATTGGCCAAACAGGAAATTACGAGATTACTAGAGACATTACAGAAACAGCAGCAGCAGTTTACGGAACTTGCAGATCATGTACAGCTGGATGCTAGCATACCTGTCACTTTTACAAAGGTATTCTTAATCCCATGGAAGTACAGCTATACACTTTATGAAGTCCCAAATCTAATTTAAAATAAAGCAGGGATAATATATGTACATCATGATGCTGTATTTGCTGCAACAAGTTGGGACAATTCACTATAGGTTAGAGCCACCGTGTCTTATCACCTGATGAGTGCAATCTGGTATTTGAGCAACGAACTACTGTGCTGCTGTAACTAGGATGAGAAATGTTCATTTGACATTGACTACATCAGTAACTTTGAACATGAGCTGTTTTCTTTTTAATAAGTTGGATACATTTGTGAGTTCCAGAAACACCTTTCTTTGGAAACATACCTGATTATTTCCTGAAAATTGCTCACCTATTTTAAATGCAATACAACTATTATAACTTTCAGGTTTATAATGTTAAAAAAAAATTATTTCTTTCAGTTCATTAAAGAGTCCTTTGTTTTACAGTTGCTTTGTATTGACTGATAGCTTAGCTTTCATGGTTCATCTTCTAAGTAGGTTTGGGTTTTATTGCCTCAATATAATTTCTTTCTCCCCATCTTTGAAAGGGATGAAATTACGCAAAGTTTGATAATGGTGCTTCTATTTGGTGTATTTATATGGTATTTATTATTTATGATACTTTCCTCATAGGAAAGTAAATAAATTTGAAACTCAAGGAACAAGAAGTACTTTGATGTATGAGATTTTTTGGTTCTGAATGGGTGAAGGAGGAAGAGGATCTATTGTTGCTGAGACAAAAGTGATTTAACTGTAGTTGTTGAACCATTTACTGTAAGGAAATGAATGCTTCCATGGGGATTCTATGTCAGTTCTTGCTGACTTAAGAAATTAAATTTCTTCAAAATAATTGATTTTGTAACCTCAGTATATTTGAATTTCCATGTTAACGCAGCCTTTTCACTTCTGCCTGTCTGTTTCCTATTCAGCAGAGACCAGAGCTGATAGGGCCAAGGAAACCTCTTCTGCAAACCCGCATTATTACATGAATGATGGAGTAATCACATTTCACAAATGAAGAATTGCTGAGTCAGAGGGGCATTTTGACTGTCTGGTTTTGACTTTGAGAGCTATTTATCTGACTCAGAAAATTTTGATAGTCCATTTCTGAGCATTTGGAAGGAGAATGATAGGAGCCAGCTAAGGTGTTACAGGAAGCCTAAAATAGGCTTGGGGGACCCAGAAGACCTGGTTTTCTTTTGTAACAATTTGTATTTTTATGAAGTCTTCTGAAGGTTAATGTCTGAATTTCGAAGGTGCTAAAGCAAGTGTAGTTTTTCGCAAAAACAGCAGCAGCCGTGAAAAAGTAAGGTGAAAGTAATTCCTTCAATCTCTTACTTTTTGTTTCTCCACATCTGATAAAGCTTAGTGTTCTCTTTCTCGACAATGTGTTTTTAGATTACTGCTATGCTGATGGCCACTATTGCGACTTCCAGTGAGGCTTGTTATACATGAAAGATCTGGAGCTGGCAACAGATACCAGGCAGAAATAAAACTTTCAGATAAAAACTTATTATATTGTTGTTATATTACTGGAAAGGTCTCTCTCGGGAGCTGGCATACACTGAAGGCTGCATGCATTATAAAATGTAAAAAAGCATTTCAGACAGTACCAGATCAGAGGAACATTTAATATCCAGTGAAAGTTGTGGAGGTTAAAGGAGGGGAGGGAGAAGTCCTTTTCATTCTTTAAAGTGATAAATCTTACCTATATTTTTTTTGTTTCACTGATGACACAAAAGAACAGGCATAGTGCCATTTCCTCTTCCTAAACCAGCTAGGGAAATGCCATACACAAAGCTCTGAAGGGAGGATTTGGAAAATTCTCATTGAAATGTCTTCATGTACTTAACTTGGTGGCAAGGAAATGGCTCCTCATCCAGGAGTGTGATCCTTATTTGAAGATACTGTTTTGTCAAATCAGTGCAGTGGCAGTAGAACGTTGTATACAAGAATAGCATTTGGTCATCATAAGTAAGTGTATGTGCCTGCTGTGGAGAGGAAAAATTATTAAGGAAGAGTGCATGAGATTGTCAGAAAAATTCTTATTACTATGTTGAACTAACTATGGGCAACTGCTAAGCGTGACCGACACCAAGACTGTCTGAGAAGGCAGTATTCTATAAGAGGGAAAGCACTTTAAGATACCATTAAGTACACCTGTACAGAGAGCTGTATTTCTTGAAGGAGGTCAAAGATAAAAAAGTGAAGAGATCGTAGTTGTCTATTTTTCTTCTGTACTTTCTGTAGTGAGATTTAAGAAAACAAGTTTTACTTAAACAGAAGTCTAGGGTTACATGTTTTTAAGTATGCCATCAAGTTATGCAGCTGACAGAAATACACAGGGAGGTTTTATTGGTAATTTCTTTAAGCAACATTTTAGTTAAAGGTGCTGATACAATTTATGAGGAGGGACCTTTTTTCATGCTTATTTCTAGCTGTCATCATGAATAGTCAATTATTACTGATATTGCAGATGCTACACATTGTTTTCTGAGTAATGTGTTTTCTTGCAATGTTTTTTTGAAGTGACAGAACTACTTGTACAAGAAGTGGGAATTTGGTGTCCATCACACATTTTGATTCCTTTTGAGAGAATACAAACATACTGAGAACAGCTTGTTTTCGTTCCAAACCTTAGAGAAAGCAAACTGCAATTACAATAGGATGGCTAAATTTGACAACATCACTCACCTACTTCACTCCTCTGATGATATGAGTTGTACTGCCTCTGCCCTAGCTGTGAGAGGACTGTCGGACTGGCTTACTGTCAGCAAGCTCTGCCCATGGCCAGGGTGCTGTCTCCTGCAAGAAACCTGTAAACTGAGCAGCTCTACCCAGAGCTGCTGCTTTTCCTTCTTCCTTTTAGGTGCAGAGAAGAATTGGAGAGATTCTCTGACAGAAATTCTGGATAAAACCATAACTGAGGTTTGAGTGTGAAAAGAGTGCTGGAGACATGGCCCTTTTTAGACTTCAGAGCCTTCTGCAAACTTCTTCGTGTTTTTTCTCCTTTTCTGCACCTTTGCTGTGGATGTGCTTGTCAAAAATCTGCCCACAGATTTTTCTTTTCCAGAATGAGATGAGTCATTTTGATGATCATGTTGTGTTGCAGTGTTGTCACTGAATTTCAGCTCTGACTCCAAATATCTAGAACTTAGACAAAATTTATTAAAAAGCAGTTAAGTCTCAATGTTTTATTTCCCAAATCTCAAATAGTCTCTTGGTTTTGGAGCATCTGTCTTGTATAATAGTAGCACTGAACCTGCTGAGCTTACACAAGTTCATTTCAAAGATTCAAAGAAGGTCATTTATTTCATAGGGAATAGGTAATCTGTGGTGTTCTGTGATAAGGACCATCTGGGCCCATTTAGGTTTCAAGCAGCAAGCATTCATAGGTGAATAATGCATCGAGGCCTGCTAGTTGAAGAAATGTCACTGCTGGCTCAGGAAATCCATGAGCTGCAAGCTATTAAGCACAGGGAAATTATTTAGGAGAGTTATCCCTATGTGCTTTCCCTATTTCTTACTTTCATGTCCATCTTTGCCTAGTTTCAGACAGCATATTTGATGACATGAACCTTTGATCTGGCTTTTACATTTATAGTCATGATGTTGCTGACTTTTGCATTGTGGTAGTTGCATAATTGTATTTTAAATTTTTTTTTTTTTTTTGGAAGCAGTTTCTCAAGGTACGTTTACTCTCTTCCAGGATTGTAATAGCATAAGGTCATTGAATTGTACTGATTATTCTGGAAGTATGCTACTTCTCCTATGACAGAAGGGAGAATCCAGTTGCTTGTCATGATGACAATATGTCCAGATACATAATGTATCTCTGTGTGTATATAGAAAGATAAATAGTTAGATACCTCAAATCATGTGATGTAGATGTTTATATGTCCTGTCACACTGGCGACACGTTGATCTTTTATCAGGACAGGTTGTACTGTTTTTGCAGTCAGTGGTATTTCTTCTGTAAGAAGAAATAAGAGGATGTGTAGAGTAGGCACAGTGGTGTCTGGATTTTGCAAGGAAACAAATATACTGTGGCATAGTTCTGGTGATTGAAATCCTGGTGTTTCATCAAGATAGCAGTTGTAACTCCACACTTCAAAATGTGTTTCAGGAATGTATACTGATCTCAGCCTATGTGTTTATTTTAGAATCTATGCTTTGCCGTTTGATTGCATTGTCAGTGTCATCTCCTTCAATACTTAACAATACCTTGGTGTAAACTACAAATAGGGAAGTTGATTCTCATCACTTGCCCCCAAGCGAGACTTGGGGGGTTTTGTTTGCTTTTCTCTACTATTTCAGATTACTGCTTAGTGCTAATAATGTTGCTGTTGCAAAGGATTGGAAGAGGAGGCTTAGGGTGAAGAGATCAAGCTATGGAACCTCCAGCAGGGAACTAGTTTTCTAGGTGGAGCCATTAATAAAGCGGGGGGAAGAAAGAGTTTTCTGGTCAGAGAACTCTAATTAATTGCTACAAACAATTCCTCACATGGTTTCAGCCAAGAATGATGAAAGAATTTGAAATTTTATCAAATACAGACAAGCTATCATGAAACTGGCTGACTTTCTAAAGGTCATGTAGTAAGTCAGGTCAGGTACAAGGTTCACTGCAGAGATTATTGGATATTTTTGTTTCTATTTTTGCTGGAAGTGATTGATGATTGTCCATTGTACTTTGGGAGACCATCCATTTAATTATTTTAGAAATGGTGACAAAATACATATTTTAAACATAGGAGTTTTCTAGATTGAGTTTCCTAAATTTGCTGTTGTTTTATGTATGCTGTTTCTTCCAGGACAACAGGGTACATATTGGACCAAAGATGGAAATTCGGGTTGTTACTTTAGGATTAGACGGAGCTGGGAAAACAACTATTTTGTTTAAGTTAAAGCAAGATGAATTCATGCAGCCAATTCCAACAATAGGTTAGTAGCTACAATTTAAATGTAACGACTTTTACGAATGTTTGATTTATCTGCTGATTTTGGTTATTTTATGTTCATACAGAGCAGGACTGTAAAACTTAAATATTTTTATTCCAGGTTTTAATGTTGAAACAGTAGAATACAAGAATTTAAAGTTTACTATTTGGGATGTAGGAGGAAAGCACAAATTGAGGCCTTTGTGGAAACATTATTATCTCAATACGCAAGGTAATACTGATACAACTCTTAAACTGTATTTTGTCTTCTAGCTTGTGATTCAGAGCCAGAAAGATTATTAATAGAAATAATTTATGACGGTAGAAAGTTGTTCATCTAATGCAAAGTACAGCTGTTAGATTAATGAGCTAATAAATTTTAATCCAGTTGGTCATAGTGTCTACTGCATGATAAAGGTGCATTCTCCATAAATCCATCAGACAGCTCGTGGAGCCAAACAAAATTAGAACCTCTGTTAAATTGGTTCTAGCTGACAACAGACAAGGTACAGCATTCCAAAGTCTGCATAGTGAGAAGGAGTACTTGCCAGGTATGAAATATAAATAGCACTTGAAAATACTCAGCTTTTAGGAGCCTTTAGATAGCAACTTAAAAAATTCTATGAAGTCCTGTAATTTCTGACTTGCTATTGCAGTGTAATATCAGATTATAGACTGCTTATCTGATTATTGATTCTGAAAACATTGATATATATATATATAGTGCCAACTTAAAAATTCATGTTGTCCTTTTGTAAATCCTCACTAGGTTTTTTCCAGTTCAGAAAGAAGTTCCTCTTGATTGATTTGTTTACAATTATCTGAAATACTTAGGAATTACAAACACCAGCTGATGTGCTCCACTTTGTGCTTTATTTCAGCCTTAAATGCAAACTTTGACATTCTAAATTACTCATCTTTTCAACTTTTAAAAATTTTGAGATTTTTTGTTGTCTTCTTAAAACATACTGTGTAAAATAGCGTGGAATCATGCCTGCCTTGAGGAGCTGCATGTTGGAGAGAAAGCTAAGCCATTACCCTGGTACATAACTACAGTAGGTTATTTTTAGTTTTGGTGTTGCATTTTTTTTTAAGCGCAAGCTCCTTGATTTTAGATTCTGTCCTCTGGCTCTGCCCCCTTGACTCTCCAGTCTTTCTGGCATCTTAGTTACTCTCTAATGGAAAGTAAAATCTAATGCTGCTATGTTAGGTCCTTGGCCATCTTCTCTGGATTGTGTAGTCTGTAGCTGAAGCAAGCTGTGCTGATTTGGCTGAACCTGTGAATATTACAGCCCATTAAGGGAAACTGAAACAGCCATATAGGAGTTAATGGAGTGTAAATGGATGAAGAAATGGTTTAAACTGAGATACTCAATCCACACATAGTAAATCTGGTTATAGACCTAAGTAGTTAAAACATCATGGCCTTTATATTAGACTAGGAAAAAAAATAGAGATCTTTTCCCCGTTTTAGGATGAATTCTATGTTTCTCTATAAAATATAGAAGTATGTAAGGAATTTTTCAGTCATCCTGGATTGAAACTTGAAGTTGTGTACTGCTGAGAAACTTCACATAGAAAGCTTCTAGAAAAAAGGAATTGTGTAAGTTGAAAGCTAATTTTACAGAGTTTATATTTGAATGTGTGTAAAACATTTCTCTTCTTCTCTCGTAGCGGTGGTGTTTGTTGTTGATAGCAGTCACAGAGACAGGGTCAGTGAAGCATACAGTGAACTCGCAAAATTATTAACAGAGAAGGAATTGCGGGATGCCTTGCTCTTGATTTTTGCTAATAAACAGGTACTTATGATTTGGTTTTACTCTCTTTTCCTCAGCTTGTCTATCAAATTCCAACCTTCTGAACCCTCTGCTGTGGGTAGGGAGTGCTAATGTGGAAAGCATAAAAAGAAGATATTTTCCTTATGTGTAATGCTGTTCAAGTAAATGTTGGTGCAAAGTGTGCTTAGTAGATTGAACAACCAGGGTTTTTTTTATGGTAACAAGTAGTAAGTGCTTAACTGTTTGATTTGTCTTTTGTGTTTGAAGAGCTATTATGTGATCTGTAGATTCAGTCTAAGCCAGTAAAACGGCTTCAAACATAATACAGAAGAATAATTGAATCTTTGTATCGGATTCTCTTGCAGGATGTAGCAGGTGCTCTTCCAGTGGAAGAAATCACAGAACTGTTGAGTCTCCACAAACTCTGCTGTGGCCGTAGCTGGTATATTCAGGGTTGTGATGCCCGAAGTGGTACAGGACTTTATGAAGGATTGGACTGGCTTTCAAGGCAGCTAGTGGCTGCTGGTGTCCTGGATGTGGCTTAACTTTACATCAGCTGCAATTTAATGTTGTAGTTTATGGTTTTGTTTGCACGATTTAGGGTGTTGTCACCGGGTCTCCCCTCTGAAGAGGGGACTTTATTTAAGTTGGTAGTTACAAAGAAAAATACAAACCTGCGTCCTAGGTAGGATAATTGGTGCAGTAAACTTGTGTCGTTATAGTGAATTTGAAAGTTGATACTTATATTTAGTGGGAATGGAAGAGTGTTACAAGGATTCCTTGAAATTCCTTTTGGTTATATTGTTACAATTTAAAATTCTTCCCTGAGAAAATATGCATTGGTTTTCATGTAATAATTATAATGAGGTTACGGTAATTAACTGGTGTTATAAAAATTCTGAGTAGTTTAGAAATACTTTCCCATTAAACTATTCCAAAATCCATTTCTAGTTTATTAGAATAACCAGCTCTATTAATTAGCAATAAATGGTGCTATTCTTTAATATCGAAAGAATCCATAAATATAAAGGTGGCATTGAAGCGTCAGCTAAACTGTGTAGAGAAAATGCTTCCCTTATTATTTATTAATCTCCTTGTTTGTTACAGGAAGGTAGCATAACTGCACAAAAAAAAACTCAGAATGGAGAAAAATGTTGCAGAGCAAAGGGGCTGTGGCATTGTTTAGCAACTTGTTTTATATCTTGGGGGCAAAGGGCTAGTTGGGTTTTTCACACTGATTTGTTTATGGACATACTATAGTGATACTGAGGTTAAAGTGTTTTGTGCATACTTGGGGACATAATCTGCCTTTAGAGATTAAGTTTACTCCTCAAGAAGTCAAATTAAAAAAAAAAAAACAAAACTTCTTAAAGAAGTAGTGTGGTGTAATGTCAGTCCAGCTATGTGCTTTTATGTAGAAGTCATGATTCCAGATTAAGGTAGTGGCTTTAAAATATTCAATAATACAATGTAAAACCAGTGTATACTTATTATAATAAGTCTTACTTTAGAAGGGTAGATGGTAAAATGTGATACAGACCTTCCATAATTAGATTTTCAATTTTTACTGTATCTTCTATGTAGAACTGTCACCAATGCCTCTATTTTTGAAGATTACTCATTCACAAACCTATGAAATATGAGAGTAGTACTGTTTAAATTTAGAGAAGGTTGCAATGGTTTAGTGATACCTCTTTTTCTGCTGGACATGCAACTCTGCGAACAGTTTTATCTGTCTGGTATGCATGCCAGAATGTTCTTCCCTTCTCTCTTAAGTCCTCGGCCACTGCCAACTGAAGAAGCCATGCCGTGGACCCTCTTCATGTTGGTAGAGGAGCTACAACGGCTGTGAGCCTTAGATCAAAACACTGTATCATCACATTTCTTACTGGAGCAGAGGTGATTCAGGAGAACTAGATAGTGCAAGTGAACAGTGTTGTTTCACAGACGTGGAGATATTTTTACCACGCTGAAAAGTATTTACCTGTGAGAGCTCTGAACCTCACCTAGCAAAGAAAGTGTATCCCATTATCTGTATCTTTGTATCTCTATCTGTAGCTTTGCTTTCATTGTATTATTAGGAATTTTATGTTGTTTTCCTACTACATACCTTAGGTAAAGTCAAGAATGTATAAACAATTAATTTAGTACATTTGCACTTTTCTTCTAGAGGAAGCAGTTAATGTAACTACTTCCTTATAATGACATTTGTAGTATTCTTGTTACTTAAATTTCAAGTAAATTATGTTAAATGCAGCTTCAGATTCTGCAGGTCTAATGACTTGAATAATACCTGAAGAAACACTAAGCTTTAAAGTAGTTTAATGTTTGTGAAGTGATCTTCAATGCCTATGCATGAACAGGTACTGAGACAGGGTATTTACTCTTTCCTTAGACCACCTGATAAGTTTGGAAATCTTTTATAATGGAGTGAAAGTTGGGGTTTTTGCACATACCAAACTGAAAATTATTCATCCTTCCCAGCCTCTAACTTCTTGCACATTACACAAGTGGTCGCTGTGACTTGAGCATCTGTACTGCAGAGCAAGCCCTGACCTAGTTAGGGCTGACTGTCTCTTCACAGCTTTTTGAAATACAAACAAGTTCTGCTAAGTATGGTAGATACCTTTTCCTGTAATATTTTTAACAGATGACATGCATTTTTTAGAAGAATCCTGATTTATTTTAGCTGGCTTAGGCTCCACTTACACAGGCTGCTCAGTGTAGTTCTACTTCAGAATGTTCAAGGTGACTAGTTTGTATTTTATGTAACATTAAATTTGAGGGCAGAGGAAAAATTCTCATTCATGCATATTTTTGAGTACAAGTGATTGCTTGTGACCCATGGAATGCTACCATAAGAGTGTTTTTAAATGGAATTTATTTAAGATGACTTGAAGTAAATGTGAAAGTGTTGCATTCGTCTGTGAACTCTTCAGTGTAAAGAGTACACAAAGAGGTTTATTTGTATTATACGTTAATACAACATATAAACCGCTTCAGTATAAATTTAAGCTTGTTTCATCAGTTTTACTGAACTTTAGTTTTTAGTGTACTGACTTATGCAATATGTAATTGGAATATTTCTTCAACTAGAACTCACTAAAGCTTTGCTAATTGTTTGAAAAGACTGGATAACTTTTCAAAGGATTTTGATATAATTTTGAAATTGAGTAAATACAGCATCCAGTGACTGTGTTGTGACTTTATTTAAAGAACCTCATCTCAAAAATAGTATGTCTAGGCTAACTGAAAAGTCATGTTTTATCACTGTTTCTATAGTCTATCTTCAGAATTATTGTGGACTTTGAGGGTCTGGTTCTGAGAGTGTTGAGTAGATGTGGATGTTACGTAAAGATTCTTTTAAAGAAAAGGCTCTTTTAGTAGAAACAGTTTGTGAGCTGCTGCAATTTGCATTGCCCAGAGAATAATTTCTTTTCAATAAAAGTATGTAAGAGAGAACTAATTTTAATAAACTTGTCTTTTTATTTTGGTCTTTTTTAAGGTCAGAATAGAGGTGTGCTACATTTAACTTCCTGTAGAATTTTTTTTACTGATTCTGTGTTTCACTAAAGATAAATTCCCGGTAGTAGGAGCAACTTTTGAGGGAGTTAATTTGGTTATCATGCATCGTATCTCAATTCTTAAATGAAGTTACCAGAACTGTAAACTTCCAAGTCTTTTATGAGTGCAGTGTTGTTATGGGAACATAAACAGCCATAATCAATATTACTGTTTATAGAGTAGATTTACCTATGCAACATAGTAACAGGACCCTGAGGAAACAGGTTCACAACAGCTTGAGGAGTTGTCTGAGCTTTCAGTGTGAACCTGCTGTTTTTGAACAGAGAAAGATGGGTGAGTGATATGATGTTTGTAGGCTGTCTTGGGCAAAGTGATCACAAAAGGAGATTTTGCTTCTTGGAGAAGTAAGGACAGGGGTCAGCAGCTGTGCCACCTTGGACTTTCAGAGGGCAGACTAGGGCCTGTTTAGGAAACTAGTTGAGGGAGTCCTGTAGGAGGTCATCCTTAAGGGCAATGGAGTCCAGGACAGCAGAAGGAAATCCTAGAGGTGCAGGAGTAGGGTCTCCCCAGATGCTGAAAGATGAGTCGATGGGCAAGGAGGTTACCCTAGCTCAATAGAGAGCTCTGGTTGGAATGTGGGGCAAGAGATTTTATAACCTTTGGAAGAAGGGGCAGGCAACTCAGCACGACTACAAGGATGCCATGCTGTAAGGTTATGCAGGGAGAAGATCAGAAGTGCCACAGTGCAGCCAGAACTTGATCTGACTACTGGTAAAAAAGACAACAAAAAAATGTTTTTGCAAATACATCAGTGACAAAATGAGGGCCGGTGAGAATCTCCATCCTTTATTGTATGCAGGGGGCAACAGTGACAAAGGATAAAGAAAAAGCTGCAGAAGTAGTTAATGCCTTATTTGTCTCAGTTTTTAACAGTAAGACCAGTTATCCTCAGGGTATCCAGTCCCCTGAAGTAGGAGACAGAGATGAGGAGCAAAAAGAAGCCCTCATAATTCAGGAAGAAATGGTTAGTATTTGCTAGACCACTTAGCTGCAAGTCTGTGGGATGAGATGGGATCCACCAAGATTACTGATGAAACTGGTTGGAAGAGTTTTAAATCATTTTAAGACACCAAGAAGACACTTCAGCTCATTTACCAACAGTACTGTCTGATAGGGGAGGTGACAACAACTTGGCAACTCTAATTCTTATCCACAAGAAGTGTCAGAAGATGGATCTAGGGAAATACAGGTCAGCCTAATTTTGGTGCCAAGGAAGATCATGGAGCAGTTCATCCTGAGTGCCGTCATGTGCAAAGCAATCAGGGTTTTGGGGCCCAGCCAGCATGGATTTGTGAAATGCAGGTCCTGCTTGACTAGCTTGATCTCATTCTATGGCAGTGACACACTTAGTGGATGAGAAAAGCCTGTGGATGTTGTCTGCTTGGACTTTACTTAAGCCTTTGACACCGTCTCCCACCACGTTCCCCTGGAGAAACCAGCTGCTCATGGCTTGGACAGGTGAACAGTTCACGGGTTAAAAACTGTCTGGATGGCTGGGCCCTGAGAGTGGTGGTGAATGGAGTAACATCCAGCTGGTGGCTCGTCACAGGTGTTGTTACCCCGAGCTCAGTACTGGAACCAGCACTGTGTAATACCTTTATTGATGATCAGGTACACTCTCAGTTAAGTTCATGCATGACACCAAGCTGGGTGGGAGTGCTGATCTGCTGGAGGGCAGGAAGGCTCTGCAGAGGGATCTGGACAGGCTGGATCATGGGCTGAGGCCAGTGGTGTGAGGTTCAACAAGGCCCAGTGCTGGGTCCTGCCCTTGGGTCAAAACACCCCCAGGCAGCTCCACAGGCTGGGGCAGAGTGGCTGGAAAGGACCTGGGGGTGCTGGTGCCAGCAGCTGAACAGGAGCCAGGGTGTGCCCAGGTGGCCAAGAAGGCCAATGGCATCCTGGCCTGGATCAGCCATAGTGTGGCCAGCAGGGCCAGGGCAAGGATTGTCCCCCTGTGCTGGGCACTGGTGAGGCCACACCTTTAATCCTGTGCCAAGTTCTGGGCCCCTCAATTCAGAAGGGACATTGAGGTGCTGGAGTGAGTCCAAAGAAGAGCAATGGAGCTGGTCAAGGGTCTGGAGCACAAGTCCTGTGAGGAGCAGCTGAGAAGGACTCTCAGGGGAGACCTCAACAATCTCTACAACTGCCTGAAAGGAGGATGTAGGGAGGTGGGTGTTGTTCTCCCAGCTAACTAATGACAAGAGGAAATGGCCTCAGATTAGGACATTAGAAAAAATTTCTTCACTGAAATGAGGTCAAGTATTGGAATAGAGTGCCCAGAGTGTGGGTAGTGGAGTCACCATCCCTGGAAGTGTTAAAAAAACATATGGATGTGGTATGTGGGGACATGGTTTATTTGTAAAGATGGTGCTGTTGTTGAGTTAATGGTTGGACTCATTGACC
>WEKY01000575.1:0-10459 GCA_013390045.1 Picathartes gymnocephalus | reverse complement strand
CCCGCCTGCCGAGACGTCCTGCCCTCCCAGTTTGCTGCTTTCCAAGAATCCTGCTGGGGCACTGGAATCGACTGCTCCAAGGAGGTTTGTGAAGCAAAACCTCTCTTCTGTTTTGTTTTCCCCTGCTGACTGAACCACCATAGCACGTGCTCCCTGCCGGCTGTGACCATCACTGCACTGAGGGGGGAAAGTGCCTTCAGGCCAGGAGGTCGGGACCGGGTTCTTGGTTCTGTTTGTTGTTAGTGCCATAAGAGTTGTTGTTTGTTTGCTCTGTTATAAATCCTAGTAAAGAACTGTTATTCCTACTCCCATATCTTTGCCTGAGACCCCCTTAATTTCAAAATTACAATAATTCGGAGGGGAGGGGTTCACATTCTTCATTCCAAGGGAGGCTCCTGCCTTCCCTAGCAGAGACCTGTCCTTCAAACCAGGACACCCTATTCTTAGGTAATTGGTCACTGAATGAAACACTTTTGTCATTTCTGAAGTTTAACAGAGACTTGGAGATCAGTATACTGGGGCATATTAACTCACTCTTCAGCCAACACCACCCATTCCTGTACACCACCCACTGATGACAGGCACAACAAAGATTAGCACTTAGAATACTCGTCACCACCTAGCTTTTTGTTGTTTTTTTCCCCCCATTTTCTGAAGGGTTTAGCAAAATAAGTCCTATACATTTGAAATGTTTTGCTTATTGTTCCTTTAGGATCACAGAATCTAGAACCACAGGATTTTCAGAATGATGGGAAAGGAGAGAGGATTTCCAGACTGACTAGAAATAAGTAAGTAAATAATTGATACATTAATAAATCATCTATCAACTGTTTTAATTTCAACTGTTTTTCTTTTAACTTTAATTGAAGTTGTAATCCAAAATGACTGACTTGGATACAGAGACTAATCCCTAATCCAAAATGGGTGACAGAGCCCTTTCATCCCAACTTCTTCAGTAAAAACCCTGAACATATAATTTTGTTTTATACATGAATTGAATGTTTTGAGAGAAAGACCAATTAGCATGTTGTACAAACTGTTTTTTCTTCCTCAGTAACACCTCAAATAAGATTCATGGGGACATATTTTTCCCTCCTGCTAGAAACAAATGAAGCATGAAACCACCCTGAACCCAAATTTGAACAGTAAGATACACTCAGTCATATCCAAGCAGCAAGACTTATGGAAAGCAAATTAATCATCACTTACGTGTACTCATGATACATGGGTCATTCACAATATGCAGGTTTAATTTTGGAAGCAGAGGTCAAAATTCATTCTTGGTTAACTAATGCTTAGGTAAATATCTGATCAGTGAACACTGCAAAAAACACTTCTAAGTACTTGGTAGAAAAACTCGTATAAATAGCATAATCCCTCACGGTGGGCATCAGGTTATTTACCCTGTTAAAGAATAATATCATGTAGGATGTTTCTAGTTAATTAGTATCTGGAGTAGCAATACCACTGCAAACATAGTGGTTCTGTTCAAAGAAGTAGACTTACTCTGCAGGTAAATAGTGAACTTAATCCTTAAATTGTAATGTTAGCATATTTGATCCCACAGTACCTGATATATAGCCTTTCCTTTTCAAATAAATTTTCAGTATAGATATTACATTAGAATTAATGGAAACAGAGTTAATATTAATAATCATCCATATTATGTAGCTTCACTTATGCAAGCCTGCATTCTGGCATAAAGTCTGTTGTGAAATGTGATGGGTCCCTGCCAGAGTCACTATTCCTATTTATTGAGTAGCAGACTAGTTATAAGAACAAAAGATCAATATTAATGGCTGGAACATAAGTTCAGCCTGACCCTGAACAGGACTTATTAAAGCAACAACATTTTCCCTTTTTCTTTTCTTTTTTTTTTCTTTGTTCATTTGTTTTTGTTTTTAAAGAAGACAGATTTTTTGCTGTAGCAACATTCTCCTGTTTAATAATATCCACATAGCTTATACCTGTCTTGGAAAAAGTATATGTGGGCTTTCAATTCAGCAAATTTAAATGAAAAGTACCAAGTCCAGTGTATCTGCATTTCCTTTATGATTTCATCTAGATATCGCACAGTTTTACTTCTGCCCTAGACTTTGTCCTAAGTAGGACCATACATGTAATTGATTTTGAGTTTTGCCTGCCAAAGTGAAAAAGAAAATAAAATTAAAATTTACTGAATTTTTCTTGTTTGCCACAGAAAGAAGGAAGAAAAACTCTCAAAATACACTGCTGTTATAAAAGAAAAGCATTAACAATCTGCTCATGCATTCTGCTGAAAGCTGAGCCATTCTTTTACATGAAGAATCAAGGAAGTAAAGAAGTTTAAATGGGCATATATGCACTAGTTTTCACATGAATACAAATATTCTTCTAAAGAAAAGAATCTGAGGCAGAAACCTAGCATGTAAAATTTTTACCTTTTGTTGTTGTTGTCGTTGGTTTTGGTTTTGTTTTTTGTTTGTTTGTTTTTTTTTTTGTTCTTTAGGCAAAGAGAAAAGAATTTTAACAGAACATATAAGTAGTTTTATTATAGGATGTTTTTACTGGCACACAACATTAAATTTAGAATCATATAATCATAGAATATCCTAAGCTGGAACAGAAACACAAGAATTTAGAAACCGTTTCTTTTCTTTTTTTCATTAAAAAATACAAAAGAAATCATAGCTATTCATACTCTTCCTCGTGCACCCTTTTTTTGTTTGTTTGTTTGTTTCTTGGTTTTTTTTTCTTTTTTTTCGGGGGGAGCATTCCCTTTCAAATCAATGAACAATGTATAACAATAATGTATGTCATACAAGAATCTTATTAGTGTTTACAAAAATGACTGAAAAATGCTAGATCTAGAGTAAAGCTGGAAGATGTATTTTGACCAATAATCGTCTGTCAATCCTAATGACCTTTCTGAAAAGTTTCTTATTGTAATTATTCAGAGGAATTTCTATGCAGCTAGTTTTGTTTCTTTGCATTTCAGTTAAGGCTCTATGGTGTTTCCTCTATTAATCTTTCAAGAGTCAAATTACTTCATTCTGAGTTTGGCCCATCAGATTCCAGCTCATGAAACAGATAAATTTTGACTGAACTAAGACACATCCTCCTGAGAGAAGATGTTATCAAATTTCATAAACTAGACTCTAGCCATTGTTGAAGGTAATCTTTTAATAGTAAGGAAGAAAAAATTCTCAGCTCATAACATATTATGTTATGATTCTTGCGTATGACTTGACTGTTGAGAACAGAATGGATGTTCATAGTATTTACATAAATTAGAAAAATCAGTGGGCTTGCAATTCCAAGCAATGGTTTCCAACTGAAATAAAACGATAGAAACACAAGCTGTCACTGCAATGTACTTGCTCTACAGATTAGCAAACCGATTTATATACCTTCCCTCAATAGCCAAGTATATCAATGCCTTGAGGAACTGACAGGAACTTTAACATTTAAAATTTAAGAATCAGGGCTTGAAGTTGAATGAGACTTCCTTGATTTATGATGTTGTTCAGGATTTGTAAGTACACAGGCAGAACTGCAAATAACTTTGATTTTAATTACCTTATTCAAAAATAGTAAAAAATCTCCTTAGTCTTGAGGGCAACACTGCTTTCATTTTGCAGTGGATTATTTATAGCTCTTGGTGGTGGGATCTCTTCCCAGGACTGGTTGAAGGGGTGAAGTCATCAGTCCATAATAAAATGTACATCTTTCTAAACCATGCAGAGAAACATTAGCTAACTGAGACTGGCATTAATGCAGTACTTTTCCTAATCAATTAGGCTAGCCAAAAAGACATCCACTGAGATGACCCTGTGGAAGAAAAGTGATTCACAAACTTAAATCCCATGATATATCTTTTTTCAAAACAGGTTGAAAGTAGAGGCAGAAGGAAGATAACCATCTGTGTATGGGAACTATGTATTTCCAAGTTACATCACTGTCTCTTTCCAATAAAATATTTCTCTCTCACATACCCTTCCCCATGGAATTACCATGAATGAGGTGCTTAAGAAATAAAATGGAATAAAGTACATAACACATTATGATACTGAACACATATGGAAATCTGTTCTGAGATTTCATGGCTTAGTCATATGTAGAAAATAGAGGTTGAGAACTCAGGGAACATACTAATGTTATTGTGATCTTGAGAGAAGAATAATTCAAGCTATTTCAAACTTTTGATAAAACAAGGCTTTTCACCTAAGTCTATTTGAGCTAACATTTCTGACATTGACATTTATCTCTTTAATTTCATCTGCAAATTCTGTATATAATTAGAAGCATAATATAAATCACAAATCAAAGCCATGAAGATTACTAAGCAAAAATTGCTAAAGCAAGTTTGTTCACTTCCTATTTACCAGACTTCACCCATTAAATCAAATAACATTAATTACCTTAGGACCTTTAATGTGTTTTATATGATGCACTACATTTTTCTGAAAGTTTTTCCACAGATGTCAAGGAATTGACTCAGTTTCAGAACCTATCTTGAAACTATTAGAGAATATTTTTGAAAAAAACCAAAAAGTTTTACTTCCATAAATGTGAATAATTAAGTGTAATTTTTTGAGTTTGGATTTGAACTTTTTAGGAGCACATAAACTTATTAAGGAAAATAAAGTCTTAAAAAAGATTTTCCAGTCCCCTCACAGCTGAGTAAGAAAACTCACAAGTCATGTGTTCACATAAATTTGATTTATTTTGATTTCTTAATGTGCCATAAACAGTTTTTAACAGCAAGAAATAATCCAGCACTTTGTACTAAATAAACATCAACTTTTTTAAAAGGTACTTGGAGCACCACTGTCTCACTGAAACAGTGCACGTTTGGTTTCCAGAACATCAGCCTTTTGCAGGGCAGGAGCATCTACAAAAGAAAGGTGATAAACTATAAAATGGAGATCCTTTCTTCTCTGAATGTCTGCTTTGAAGCTGGAGAGGGAGAATATCAGATATATTATGACTGCAAATTCAAAACTGACGTAAAGAGTTATATGGCTGGAAGAACACAACAGGTCTTTTTAAGTCTAAGCTAACAAGTACACTTGTAATAAACAACAAGAAAAATTCTCTGTCTGGTCCCATGATTCAGAATTTCAGATGGAAACCAATGAATTCCAGTTGAATTTGTACTCGTGAGGGATGTGAAAGCAAAAGCTTTCACTTTTGCTGGGATTATATAGTCTGTGCTCAGAAGGTGGCAGATATATTTCTGGAACAAGCTAAAACCAAATGTTGGTCCAAGACTCAGCTGCATCAAGCAAGAATGGAAAATAAACTTCACACAAGTTTACTCAGTGGTGTGCATTTGCTGATCTACAATTCAGCTAACTGTTAAGATCCTGATAAGTGCATATAAAACCAATTTCCTCAGGTGGAAGTTATGCTTTGATGGAACACTTAATCCTCCTCTGGGAAAAATAGTTTTCATTATTTGGAGTTTGCCTTTTATAATACAGTAGCTTCCATCTGTTTGTGAAGCAGTTGCAGTGGGAAGATGAAGAAGGAAGAAACTGTGCCCATCTCCGTGAATGAGTTGTCTTTGAGCAGGTTACTATTGCCCAAGCTGTGCCTTTCCTGCAACAGCATACTTCACATATCTATCTTTGGTCCCGTTGATCTAAGCATATGGGAGATTGTGTTCCCTGAGGACTGAATACGCTTATCTGAATAATAATAATAATTTTGAAAGACTTAAGAATTTCTGACTTTGAGCTGAATGACATGATTTCTTGCATTTTTATCTTAAGAAAAGGATAGCTTTCTTAATCTTTTAAATAATAAGATATTTATGTCACATTCTTACAATTTATTTCACTTTAATGTATGTGACAAAAAGAGGAATAGGAAAATTCCATACCTGTTGAGCTGATCCCTCTACTTTTATTGACACCAATAATTGTATTCTCTCTAAAATTTCTTTTTCTAACCTAACCCAGAGGAATCCATTGGTATAATAAATAGAAAATTATTTTCTCTGATCCTCAGTTGGTCCTTCTGTGAACCTGTTAAAGTGTGAATTAATGAAAATTTGGGTATATAGCTTTACTATGGTGCGAGCTCTTCTCTTCCTCTGGAAGTTTCTGATGCAAATATGCACCCAGTATTTCTTCTTCCTTCTTGCATCATCATGGAGAAATAGCTACTCTATTTTTATAAAGTACAAGGGTTTTTTCTCCTCTTCTGTAACTCCTTGCCAGTGATCCTGAACTTAAAGAAATATCACTAATCCCTGAATTTGTGAGCTTGCAGTTTATAGCACTGAGATTTCTCTCTTTTTTCTCCCCTCTTTTACTTGAGGTCATCTATTCTTTATATGTGATATCTAATTTTATTTTGCAGTTTTAAGACCTAAAGCTTTTTGTCATCAGAAGTTTTCACAAACATTTGCTTACTTTTTTCTTTGAAATGCATTAAAATATTGACTAAATTTAGTCTATCCATCACTGAGGAATTTCCCCAGTAAACTTCTATACAGCTGATATTTCCTCTAAGAACATAACATATAAAACTCTAGTACTTATCAAATACTTAATCCACTCATTATTTTAAGCAGCACTGCAGCACATGACTTGTTGAGCCGAAATTTGTCATATCTATAGTAAATTTCCAGTGTCTATTTATTCTTTAATTGAGGATCTAAACAGAGATCTTCAGGATTATTTATTTTCTTAATAAAATTTTATTGCCCCTTAGTCAGATATCTGTTTCCCATCCCATTTTAGTAATTCTTTCTTTTCACTTATAAGCTTCAAATGTCTTTAAAAGACATTCTTTTTAAATAAACACATGTAATCAAAGAACATTCTCACAGAAATATGAAGGATGTTGGAAATATGTACCCTTAGATTTAATTTCTTTTTACTTTTGAATGAAAAACTTTACTTATGACCATGAAAATCTAACCTAGTTAATGATTATTCTTTCCAAAGCCATTGAAGGATAAATATTTATTTAGCTAATAATTGGCTTGTACTTCAGTTCAGGTATAATTAGTAAGAATGTCAAAATATAGGATTCAGGAAGATTAGTACTGTGGACTAGGATCTGCTACAAATCTTGAATTATTTTAGGTATATAAATTCAGTGTGTGTAGGTGAGTTGCTTAGTTGTCAATATCTATTTCATGTTACCAGTAAAGACTGCTGATATGCTTAGTAAACTGTATAATATCATGAGTGGAAAGGATACACTTTTATGCCTTTCTGCATATTTACCATATTCAGCACACTATCCTGAATTAATTTGCATTAATAATGGTCATTATAGAAAATAATTTCAACTGTTGTTCTGTTTTTTGATTAGCAGCAGTGTGTTTATAATAATAGTGTTATAATTATTGCCTTCTACATAAGCCTTGAATATTATTATGCACAAATCATTTTTTCATATGGGTTTTACCACTACCAGCTATTTAGAATTATATCTTTGGGAAAACATGAGTATAGAAAACATCACTGACTCTGTCAGTCTACTTACATTTTATGAGTTTATGTTTCTAAGACTGTAATAACACTGAATTTATTTGGTAAAGGAAATGCACCACACTGAAAATACTTATTTTCCATTCATTTCCTCCTACAATATTTTTAGCCAATATATTAGTAATAAAGCAGTCTGAATAAAAAGTAGATAGATGTTAGTTATATTATAGTTTGCTAAGCTGTTAAATCTAAGACTGAGATGGTGTGGAAACCTCAGCTGTAAAGAATATTACAGAGAAAAATGTGTATTATATGATTTTATGCTTTAAGCTTGATGTAGATTAGGTCATTAGGTTATAAATTCTACTACAACATAACAGCAAAACTTAGGTCTGACCACTGTGTTAAAGAAAAAGGAAATTACATTGAATTTCCACAGTCCTCATGTCTGGATATAATTGTAGAATTACACTGATATTCTTAAACATGTCCTCATGTCTCAGAACCATCTAAAAGAGGAATGCATCCTAATAAGCCTCCACTGAAAATCAATCAATCAATCAATCAATCACATTACTGAAGAATGAAGAAAAGGAGATAGTGTGCCACTGTCAGCCAGCAGCATTAGATCTATTTGTCAGTGATATTCAACCGTTAATATTATTTTGCACAGAAGCAAGGTCATGAAAGCCTAAAATGACTTATCATCTAACAGTATCTCTCAGCAGCAAAACATTCTGCCTACCACAACTTCTGCACTATCCCTTTGCCAAGATGCTAACTGCTTTCTTAGGACAAATCTGATAGGTAGTTAGGGAAGAGGAGTACAGATGAGGGGAAACAGAGCCAAGTTCAGAAAAGTGCCTAAACAGATCCTAACTGAGAAGCCAGTAATAATACGTACATTTGCCACTAACGTTTGAGAGCATGTATCTGGATATGAGTTAGAGCCCCTACCTGAAAATATGCCTCAAATGTGAGGCAATACTGATGCATATGAGCTGGTCATATACCCCTGTGCATCCTACAAGGGCCTTATGTGTTAAGTAGAAGTTAGTGCAGTTTTCCTAAATGGCAAACCAGTGCACAAAAAAGTTGGCTGACCAGATGGGTTATGATAACAGATTATTTGAAGCTTATACACAGATAGTTCTCCCTTCCTTCCTTCCTTCCTGTTTTCAGTAATCTCTTGATCAAAATGGTCACACATAATTATTATAATTATCTCAAAGTACATCTTTTAAACCAAATATAGTTCTGTTTCTGACATCAGGAATTGCAGCCTACTCTACCCTTTTAAGTATACTAAATGGTACTTACTACCTGCAAGAGCTTTCCAGAGACATCAGCTGCAGAATAGCATCCTCAATATTTTGACTACTCTCAACTCATTAAATACACCTGAGCTCTGCAATGTAGTGCCTACAGCTTCCAAACTCAGGGATAAAGTAATTGCTGCAGATAGGATGAGAAGGTGTTTTAAAACAAAACAATTCAATTTAATTAGTTAATCAGATGCAATGGGTAGAAAGGGATGTCATGGAGGCAGACCCTCACTTAGGTCCTGAATTGTTCCCAACTGAGTAAGAAAGGACAGTGCAGAGCGGTTCATTAGGATAACTGTTCCAAGTGAGACAGCAAAAACACCTCAGACCTTCATGGCTATAATCCTTCTTTGCTTCATATATCTGCAAACTTTTATCTACTCAACATGGAGTCTAACAGCCTTCCCTTCAGCTTATCAGATGCCTTTTTACCATTGTAAAATCCTATACCTTTAAGCAAAGACACATGAAATAATTCATTGTATCAGTGCAAAGTGTGTTTTATAAAATAAAAAAAAAATTCAATAATTAGATTTAGGAGGGGACACTTTAGTGTCCTCTTCTTTTAATTTCTTGCTTAGACTGTACTTCTGCTGTATCCAATAGAGACATTACAAACCTTAGTTTAAGCATGGAAATTGATACTCTTCAGTTGCATGTCTACATGCAGGGTTTGTTCCCAGGCATTGTGTACAAATTATTCAGTGATTTCACTAAAAATATTTCTATATTCTCATTTAGAGAATATAGATCTGTCTGAATAGAACCACATATACACTACGTCTAATGGAATAGCAGTATTTGTTGTTGTCACTTTTAAACAATTTTAAACACTTTTTAAACAGAGAATTTTCAGAAATACAGCTTTGGGTCATAAAGCAACTTTTACCACTCAAGTAAAAGACGACACCTTGGAACTGACAGTCACAAGAAATTAGAACTTGTTTTAAGAGGAACCTCCTAAATTTCTTTCATGGGCTGACATTTAAACACATTTAGTGAAAATCGGTTTCTGCTAAAAAAGTTCAGAATAACCAGAAAACCAAAGAATTGCCTTTTCCCAAATGCTATACCTGTCCACTGACAGGATGACAGTATGAATTTATCACCACATAGTAGGTAGTCATATGAGCTACTTTCCTGTATATTTATTTGAAATTTTGACATATATAAAGCTATGCATAGCTCTAACACCTAGAGGTAAGGTAAAGCTATAAGGTACAACAAAAAATGATAAATCTTAATCAAGTCCTTGAAGCAGCAACAGGGAGAGAACAACAGACTCACAAGACTTTTTATACCTGGGGACAATGCCATATCTTTGAGATGTCCTGGACCAAACCTGTATTGCTGTAACTGCTGTACTGGCTAATTCTGTACATATTCCATGACTTTCTTTAGGAGATGGTATCACAGAATCAGAGTGATTGATGTAGAAAGGGGTCTATGGAGGTCATCTGGTGCAACCTGATGTTTGGTCCAGTGCAACTGGTCATACAGATTCACCTAGAGACATTACTCAGGACTGTATCCACAGACTTCTGAGTATCTCCAGAGATTGCAATTCCACCACCTCTCTGGGCACAGCTCAGTAAGTCTTACCATGAAAATTATTATCTGACAGTCAGACAGAATTACCTGTTTAATTTTAAACCCTTTGCCATTGGTCTTGTCCCTGCGCACCACTAAGAAGAGCCTGGCTCC
>WEKY01000552.1:3824-49530 GCA_013390045.1 Picathartes gymnocephalus | reverse complement strand
CTCCATAAGAGCAGCAAATCCACTTTAGATGTATCTTTGCCAATATTTCCAGTACGTATGTACAGAGCTGAACTTTAGAAATAAAAAGGCTAACATCTTCAACAATCTATTTCATCTCTTCAACAATCCATTTAATCTTTCTGAGAGAAAAATTTTTGGACTGCAATGAAAGCGTCTCCAGAATTCTTAAAATGAGTATTTGCTGTTAAGTTGAAACCACTCTCTATTAATACTGTCTTGACTTTGTTTGTACTCTTCTAGGCTGAATTTATTGCATTTTTGCTAGATTATAAACCCTGGGGCATGTTTCCTGTACAGTATATAACACGGACAAGCATTTTGTCTAAGAACAGCACTCCTGTACTAAGTAAGCTGGAATATAGATCAAGCCACAGTTAGCACTGTGACTTACAAAAAACCAAAGATTATACATAAATGGACTAAAGTGCTTCATAAAAATCTTTCACACATACTGAAACAAGAAATTCTGGCACAGAAGTATGTGCAACTACCTCCAGAGATTCAGGTAGTACTGTAAAGATACTACACAGTGAGTACCAGAGGGCAAATTGTTTTCCAGTCCTGTGAAAAATTTGAGATGTACAGGCTTTCTTTTGCTGCATCATCAAGGTAAGAGAACAGAAACATTTCATGTAACAGGGAAAGAAAAAGACGAACGGAATACACAGAAGGTGCTTTTACTTAAACCAGAAAGCAGTCTGATTTGAACGTCTTACAGTGGCTTTCTGGGATGTGAGAGACTGTACTCTGCTCTACTCAGACTGAATATACGCAATCACTCAAAGTGACTTTCAGACTGCCACATCCCAGCTGTCTGTGAATACTTAGGAGTGATTGACTGTGCCATTATATAACCAAACGACTAAAACATATACTAAAGATAAATTTTGGAGCGCTCTCTCATTGTTGTAAATCTGTGTGATTCGGGGTTTTTTTAATCTAGAAATTTTAATATTGGCTTATATTAAAAAAAAAATCTGTTCAACTGTGGCAAAAACTTTTCTCAACAAATCAGTATTTTCAAAGTAAAGAAGGATTCAGTAACTTGAGCTTTGGTCACAATGCTTACATCAACTCCTCCCTGAGGATGAGTTGATATGAAACCCAAGAGAAATGAAGTGATGACTGGAAGTGTATTTCAGAACAATATCCATCCTTTGGAAACGGTATGTTTTACACCTGCAAAAATAAGCTAAATAGATTATATCTCACCAAGAACATTTGAATCCTACGCCCATCCAAACATTTGACCAAAACAGACACAAACATCTGGCACCTCTAAACTAAGTCTCCACAATTCACCACACCTAAGTGTAAAATGACTGCAAGTATGAGAGATACGGCTCAATATACTAAGCTGCATCCTCCATGCATTAGGTCAGCAGAATTCTATCTTCTCTATAGTTGGTCTTCTTACTGCCCAGCTATCGAAATCCACCTCTGTGGCCACTCTAGAAGCTCAAGTTTTATTGTCTGAGACTTAGCTGTCTAAGTGTAAGAATGACAGTGACAGTTTACTTCAAGGGATCATGATTATTTACTACTATCATGTGAAAACCAGAGGAAAAAGTCATTTGTAGAAGGGAATTGTTACATGGCTCAAATTTTTGATCTACCATCCCTCCTATCTGACCATCTTCAGGGATGCTGAAAATCCTTTCTCTAACTTCTTCCTGTCACAGTGAATGCTGTTTCTCAGTATTTCTAGAACAAAAGCAATGAGGTAATAATTTACCAAAGAAAGAAAGCTTAAGACTTCAAGAACTGGAGTAGTCCTCTATGATTATCAATTATTCTGTCAGACATCTGGGTGCACTGAAGATGGGATTTAAGCAAAATAGTCAATAATGTTATCAATTAAATAGATACTTCTGCGATCTGTGGGCAGTAACTTCACTGTCTGAATCCTAAACTAGTAGTTACCACATAAAAAGGAAGTAGAGAGTAGATTCCACTTTCTTCTGGAAAAAAAGTTTACCTTCTCTTAAACAGTTACATAATTTACTGTCACAAATATTCATTCTAAATACTCTTGATCGATTCTAAATAATCTTCAAACTAACAGGTGTTCTTCTATGGAGGTAACTTTTACCAACATTTTGATTTCAGAAATATCTCTCAAAATTATTTTCAGAATGTCTCTCCATCAAGTGTTTCATATTTCTGAATTCCTTCTAGGCCATTTAGGGAATAATCTTGAACTTGGTCCCAACTCAGCCTAGTAGGAGTCCACGTCTCATTTCAAATCCACACTCTCAGCTTTGAAACGTGCTTAATACACCTTTACCAGCTACACACTACTGTATGGAAAAAGGAACACCTCAAGCAACAAATTCACCTTCCTGAGGAGGAAAACCAAGTAAAATAAAACCGATCTCATTTTGTTCCAAGGATTCATTTAAACAACAAACTGATTTTTACTACCTCATTTGCTGTCTTCAATAAATGACAGCAGTCCCTTTTTAACACAGCTCTACGGAGCAACAGTGGTCAACGTATCAACTGTCCTCAAAAGCTTAAAAATGTAAGTTTTACTGTATTGTAGACAAAAAAGGCATATTCATGTGACTTTAGGTTCAACAGCTTGGGAAAAGTCATATTCTTGTGCAGTGTCAAACTGTGTAAAAATATTTCGTGCAGGCTAGAGCAGAAGATG
This sequence comes from Picathartes gymnocephalus, assembly GCA_013390045.1. NCBI lineage: Eukaryota > Metazoa > Chordata > Aves > Passeriformes > Picathartidae > Picathartes > Picathartes gymnocephalus. The sequence continues at coordinate 46,853 of WEKY01000552.1, read as the reverse complement.
CCAGTTATCATATGCTTGTTATTTCCCCATTAACATCACTTATAAATCTTCTTAGGATTTTATACATTTATTCTAAAATCAACACTCTTTAGACCTGCAAATGTACTACAGAATACATTTTTACTTTTTGGATATGCTGGCAGGTTTATGAACTAATGTAAAAATGTGTGTAATTATAAAGCTACACACTGCTTTTAGAGAAGTGAAGTGTACCGCAGATGGAGATGATTTTTAACATAGTAACTCAAGTTCACATTAATATTAGAATAATTTAAAATAACTCAGGGCCTATCACGCTGAACACAGGAAAAAATATATATGAACTAGGGAAAAAAGTATGGGAAATCACAAACATAAAATTAGAAAAGACTTGATAGAGTGAGTTTGCATAACCAGCTTGATGTTAGGCAGCCACATTTTTGTTGCTCATTTTTACTGTACTGTGTTTTTATTAAATCTCTCTTGCAGCAAACATTTTCATACTAGTGTCATGTTTAAAACCAAGCATCTGCATGCTTAAAGTTTCCCGCAAAGGTTAGTAGCAGCATACAATGCATTCAAATAAACATTATTGGTAACACTGTAAGAGTTTCACAGAGGGTTAAGAATAAAGACAGTAATTCAGACAAAAACCTTTGAGCTCCAAAAAGAGCGAAGCTGGTCCTGCAGTGCTGGCTTGACTGTCTGAAAGTTTACAAAAACAAAATCCACTAATTGAAAACCTATTTTTTTTTGTTTTTACACAAAGCAAAAATAACAATCCAAGTTCAAAATTTAAGACAACCAAATTTCTATTAATGAAGATTTCTGCTTGCAAAGCAAGCCTAAGAAGTCTTACCTTCAGGCTAGGTGTTTGGGTCTGGTCAACAGTAAATCTCATTAAAATACTGAACTGAAGGTCATTTGGAAAAGATTCCCTGTAAACAAACAAAATAATGTAAGTTAGGTTAAATTTTCATTTAACAGCTGTTGAGAGGCACCAAATAAGCCCTCACTCTTCTCAGTAGGGCTGAAATTGCTACCAGTTGCCAGTGTATTTGACCGTTCAGAAACATTTACCTAGCATGTTAAGGACAAGATTTAAGGAATTCCTGCTATGAAGCGATTATAGCTAGAATAGATAATGCAAGTCATGCAGAAAGATAAAATAATGATATGCTACGATTCTGGTTTTAAATCAGGCTATTAGTGAAGTCTGGGGAGAAGGAAGGAAAGACAGAAAGCAAATCCATTATTACCATAACTCCTTGAAAGTTAATGCTGATGCAGAGATGAATGTTCCAGTGAAACTTTTACAGCTAAATAAAGAAGTTCAAACACAATTTCTACATCACTGAACACAAGGCCAGACAACAAACATACATGGACCAGATGCACATTCTGGAATCAGGTAGGTAGAATCATATTAATTGTTCAGCACTGAGGATTCAAACCCTTTCAATTACGAGTCATTTTATGAAATGAAAATGCCGAAGCAACAAGGTTTACTGAAGTTTCAAGATCTGCTATGAGCTGTGCATTCTACCAGAAATCAAACAGCACACCAGAAAAAAAAAAAAAGCAGTAAAAGCCCTGGCAATAGCTAACAACTATATTGTTGTTACTTTTTAAGAGCTCATTGCCTTGTGACATCAAGTGCCTTCTGAACTTTTGCTTGTACAGACCCAAGCAAATCAGCACCCATTTTTTTCAACAGCTGTGTCAGCAGTACAAACAGCCAGTCCTGCAGATCTTCTTTGTGGACCTGGATGAAGTCGACCAGTGTCTCCAAAAACATACTGAACACCTAAAAGGCAGAAGAAGATGGAAAGAGGGTAGGATGGGGCAAAAGAGGAAACGACACTGATGTATGCCGAACTTACAAACGAAGAAAGCAGTAAGGGAATCAGAGGCAGAGAAAGGCAGTGTTTTGCAGCCAAGCAGGAAAAAAAGAAAAAAAGAAAGGAAAAAAACAGAAATATGCCTTGCTTTTTCATTGAATTTTGATATAAGAGTACATCGGAAATGTTAGCCGACTTCTGTAGGAGTCTGACAATTAGGTATTCCATGCAGTTTCGTCAAGAAAAGGAATGCTTACTGTGATGGCTGGCGCAACCTCAATTTTTCCAGTAAAACTTAATTTTTTACCCTTTCAAGCTCTATCATTAAGTTGATTTGTCATATTCCTCAAAGATTACAAAAACACTTTCTCTTTAAAACCAAAAAGGCTGCTACAACTCTTTAGCAAAATATTAGTTGTAAATATCTGCATTACTAAATGCTGCAAAATCATGAGAGCTGGCCAATTCCTTTACATAAAATACTAGTGGAACAGAACAAGCTGCTTCTACCATTGCAGGTATCCCAACACAAAATTATTCACCACAGTAGGGAAAAAAAGCCACAATACATTTCAGATTGGTAGGTGTTTAAAACACAGAAGTAACTTCGTTTCTTTGAAAACACAATATCCATTGTCTTCTTTTCAACAAATAATGTTGAAAAGACTGCATTCCATAAAAGAAAAAACCAAAACCACAAGAACCAAAACCATGTATTTTTTTATTGGACTCACACCAGGAAGAAAGGTTTTTTGGACTGAAGGGGTCAAGGAGGTTGTGACAAATAGGTAATTTTCTTTAAAGAGCTCTTGTAATACATCTCACTGATTTTAAGTTTTTTTCCAGCCCTAAGAGTGAAATTAGGATGTATATGCTCTGCATTTGTGTGGCCCCTGGGTTTCCTGTTCCTCTGACAAGAAAAATGGGTGTTTGGGCTGAAAATGTTTCCTTCACAACAAATACATGCTCCAGCACCGAGCTGGGACCAGAAGTACTGCTGTAGTGTGAAGAGGGCTGGGCAGATATTGCCTCCTGAATATTTATGACATGGGTGCAAGGGTAGAATTGGCTGGTGCAAAGCAAGAGCTGGAACCCCACATCCTCCTGCAGCTGACCTGGCTTGTCAACTGGCCAAATTCTGCTGCTTCTGTGAGAGTGGATGACCCCGAACTGGGATCACAGCTCACACAGCTGCACACACCAGGCCATGGAAGCGGACTTTCTTCCACAGCACTGATACAACTAGGGAGGGGCTGGCGTATGCTGCTGCACGCCTTCTCCACTGAGGAAATTCAATCGCTTTGCATGTCGATAATCAAGTCAGGGAAAGCAAATTGACACCATGAAGCAGAAAAAATCCATGCAAGTATCTCTTAAAGAAGTGCCTCCAAATTTACACTAGAAATAAAGAAATAAATTCAGATTCACTTTATCCAGAAAGGTTGGACCAGATGATCCTTGAGGTTCCCTTTTAACCAGGTATTTTATGATTCTTTCAGGATCTACTGTCGACTTGGGAAATTTTTTTAATAGACATATTAAATACTGAAAATCTGTGTTAGAAACAAAACAATATGAATCCCATCTCAATATAAAGCCCATCAAGATTAGCTACTTTAATTAATGTCCCTTTTGAGACAAACTACATTAAAAATTGGGAGAAAAAAATTTGCCAGCTTCTGTGCTGTGTAGATCTATATTCAAGTCTGAGGTTTCAAAATTACCCCACCAGTAGTGGCACAAGATTTTTATGCTCAGGACTGGAAACATCTCCTGTCTCAGGCTAAACTGAAACGGTACATCATTTTGTGGATGCACAGCAGTAGTCACAGTTAGAAGACAGAAGCAAAACCAAACCAATATGTACTTTCTGTATTGTAATGAAGTCTTCAGCTTTCACAGCCCTAAAGTAAGGGGAAAATATACTTACACAAACAAACAAAAAATTCTGGTGCTATAAAAATTACATTGTATGTGTGGATGTCTCACAAAGCCCTTCAAATTGAACTATACAGTTCAACAGAATTTAAACCTGCACCTGTTTCTTCAAGTTTGGAGACACACGGCTTTCCCATTAAAACAGGGCAGGCCAAACAAACTGGTTGCAAGCTCTTACTTGATGCAGTAATATGGACTTCTTATGACACTTCAAACATGTAAAGGGGCTTCAACTGAAATCATTATAAAGTGAATTATGATTCACTATGGCAAAAGTACTCTAAAGATACTGTGCTGACATTTTAGCTGTTAAAAATACACATAACTGAGGTCTCAGCTTTGTTTTCAAGCTTTGTTTGATTTTAGATTTACCACAGGGAATGTCTCAAGAAAACTCAAATAAGCTGAGTAATTTTGTTGCATTGCAAAAAAAATACTAAACATATAATTTTGTCTCAGCATGAAAAATTTAAGAAGGTTGAAGGAGCATTTAAGGTAAAGGATGAATTTGAAATGGAAAATGGAACTCAACCACCTATATGTTGAAGAATGTATGTGGATACTGCAAAAATTGCAGTTTCCATTTTTATGATACAAACTAAAATTCTGAAATCAACCATCTGAAGTTGAAGTTCTCAATAATTTGACAGTGGAAAAAAATAAACAGATATGAAAATAATTATAAGTGATCTACCTCTTAAGTGAATTATTTCAGATGTGCCAACCACCACAATATAAAGCAGAAATGCATAACCAAACAATGTCAGGTAATTAGTAGATAAAGCACATCTCGAAACTTTACCACACATTTTACTAATTGTTTATAGCATTTTATGATTGCAAAAGCCTTGACACTGCATGAACTCTTTGGGGAAGAAAAATAGAGAAAAAGGGTTAATTGCACATTCATGCAAGTAAGGTTAAGCTTCCAACAAATATTGAACCAACTTACTCTCTAAAGAGAGTTCCAACACAGGGGACAGCATGCAAAACGAAACAAAAACAGAACGAAACAAAACAAAACAACAAAAAAGGGAAAAAGATAAAAACACACAAATTAGTGGCCATCAATACAAAGTTCCTGTATGGAATATAAACCAAAATAAAACAAAAAAGGTACTTCAAAACTTTTATGACAAATTTAAGTAGTTTTATTGGGATACCCAATGTATTTTTAAAATAAGCACCTGGCATGTCCTTTTAAGTCATTGTACCATTTTCTCCTCCAAATATTTTTACTCTCTTATTCTATGCAACTTCCTACATCTAGATAGCATGTTAAAGTAAATCTTAAAAAACCCCACAAAGGTGATGACAGAAGTAATTCCTACAGACACTTGAGTAGAGACTAAGATGAGATTTATGCAGACGTATGTGTGTGATTTAAAAAAAAAAAAAATCACAGCTCACGAACTCTTAATATTTAAAGGGTTCTCCTGACAACATAATTATAACTATTAATTGCAACACCAAAAAGCAGGCAAGGTTTCAGTAACTGGAACAGCTGTACCACAGGTGGTTACAACACGGGCCAAATTTCAAACTTGAAGCTACATTATTTCATATCACAGAGGCCAGTAAACAAAACAACCAACTAGAACAAGTCAATGTAACATTTTTAGAGGTTTATTTAAAAGATAAAATGCTCTTCTGACACATATAACTGAAGTCTGCAACATTTTCATTATCCTTCCCTGGCTCCCATGCTACTCAAAGATCTCCACAGGAGCTCTGACATATGTATTGCTGCAATGTTAATTACCACAGAACAAGCACAATTAAACCAAGCTGCTATTCACAATTTGGTCATTACTTCATTTAAAAAGTAAATATTCCAGCAGTATTTCAATATTTAATATTGTTTCCTCTGCTTTGACTTTTCTTTTTATGTAATGTTTTCTTCTTTTTAACTGCTTGGTTTAGTCTTTTGTTTTGGATTTTGGCAGTATGTGATCAACTTTAATACCACGCTGGTGTCTGCAATGCAAGTTATTTCCAAAACACATAGTGTGAGAGATAGCAGCTAAGTCACTTCTTCCAACAGGAAAAATCAAGAAGACAGACGAATACTAAGTTAACCTGTCAAGACCTCTCATCACTTTGAATTTAATTTTCCATTGCAGCAATAAGGAAGACTTAAAAAACATGTAAAATTTATTGCATAATCTAAGTAGTTTTTCAGGATTCTTCTGGGAAAAGTTAATACTTCTGAAATAACACCCTGCTCTGAATTTATCTGGGTTATAATTTTATCAGTTCTGAAATATGGACGCAAAGTGGGACATTTTACACTCAATATAAAAGACACCACTTCTTCCAAACAAGTCTATAATTAAATAAAATATAAAGTTATATATATATATATTTTTACATTATTAGATTTACTAGGTTCCTTACTTACCTGCATTCCTTCTGCTATGAGAAACTGCGACATTTAATCAAGCTCTACTAGTAACCTACCTCCCACAAGAACTATCATGCTAAGTAACTCACTTAAAGATTTTAATGGACTTAGAAAACAGAAGCATTATTTTCCTTGTTATATCATCCATAATGAGTCTTTACCTAAATAAAACTGAACAAAACATCACATTTTCTTTTTTACCAAAGTACAGTCTCCTTATGGAATACTGAAAAAATGTAAAAATTATTCACCAGTCTCAACTGCCAGACCTATCTACGAAATTCATGGAAGACATCATAAGTTAGGATAATACAAAGTATCCTGGAAAATAAATAAGTACACTATTGGGCATAGTTTATCTGATAATGCATTATTTAGTCAGACAACTTTATTTGTAATTTAAATTAGTGAAGAGCCCTTTTTTCTAATTGAGAGAAAATTTGTACATGTGTTGAAGTGACCTCTGTAAACAACCCCTTAAAAACACAAATTTTGAGCACAAACTGCTGAACTACTTCAATGCATTTTATATGACATTAACCTTCACTTTATTTCCATGATCCTGCCGAAAAAGGGGGGAAATTATCTTGTTCAAAACTCCAAGTTAAATTAATTGAAATCTGATACCATTAACTATTTTTGCTTGAGAAATTTTACATGTGCAAATATCACTGATGTAATTTACCATAACTGCCTTTAATTTATGTTTTCAGACATTTACTGAAAATAAGAAAAACCTACACATACCTTACTGTGAGGATCAGCAAACATCCTTGTGAAGATCTCACACAATCTTTTCAACTCAACACGACTGTCAAAGTGACAACAATACATTAGTCAACTCCCTTGCTAATTCTACTAGAACACTAATGCATAGCAATCAGTGAAATCAAGTGTAAATATTGAATCAAATGATCTAGTAAATGAAGCAGAGGAAAGCATTTTAAGACATGAGTAAAAATGTAGTAGTTTTTGTCTAAAATGAGACTTTAAACTCATATATTATACCATACATTTGTAAGAAAGCATGTAATGAAAAAGGTGTTCTTAGTAGCAAGTAGTAAACAATTTCTTCTGAATAAATACCCCCAAAATTATAGTAATAAAAAAAAGCCTTCCATTGACAGTAGATGGAAGCATCTTCTGAACCTTCTATATCGCAAGAATTCTCAATTTTGAATTCCCTGCATCCACTAGTACATAAATAAACACTAGCAGTCATAAGTGAAAAAAGCTTCCTTGTTTCTTCCCCCATCTTACTCTCAAAGACACACCCTGTCTTCCCTCTCCCCCTGCCTCAGAACAACACTGAAACAAAATGTTTTCCCAACTAGGATGCCATCCTACCTTAGAGTTCTCTGGTTCTTTAGTAAGTTCTGCAGGCCTAGAAGGCCTTCTTTCCTCTCTGACCAGTTGGTGCTGGCACAGCGGTTCAGGACTTCAGCCACATCTTCTGTCTGCCTCATGTAGGTCGGTATGCTCCCATTCCTGGAGCTATAGGACCTTTCTGAACAGGCACTTGACGCATCACTGTTGGCATCATCATCCGAGTACATCCCATACGATTCGTATCTTCTTCGCACGGGCTTCTTCTATTGGACAGAGACACTCCAGATCAGCACTGAATCTCAAGGAGATAATACAACACACCCATAATGGGTCAAAAGACCAACAGTTTAAATAAATAACTGGTGTGACCCCTACTCTCTGCAGTGACAAATGGATCCAACCATTCAGTAGGTCAAACCAAGTTAATTAAAATTATTTAAAGTATGGCTTTCATAGTGTTCCAAATACAAACTGAATGGAAATACAGAGAAGACACACGATGAAACATTTAACTTTAGGCTTTCTTGCAAGAACCCATAAAATTGCATAATAGGGTGACAACAGGCTATTGCAAGTTAGTTATTTCACTTCATAGCTTTATATATGTTACAGAATATAAGAATCAGAGATCTAAATATACCTGACATTTTAAGTAATTTTGTATCAAACATGTTAATAGCAAAATATTAAACTATTGAAGAAGAAAAATAGTTTCTATACCTTAGTCCGTATGTCTCCTAAGAGCTGTTAGCAGTAAATTATTGAAAAGAAACAGAAATTGAGAACAGGAAGGTAAGGCATAGCAGCACTGTGAGTAATAAACTCCCTGCCACTGGACAACACACAGTCTTACTGTAAGTTTTGTTCTTAGCTCTCTCAGAGCTGATTAGCATAACACAGATTGTCAAGAAGTAGTTTGCTAAGCTTTCATTTCCAGGAAAACATTACGTATCATGGGCAGGTTGGTCACAACGACTTTTCTGTCAAAATCTTTGGTCTTATACAGTGATATTTGAGCATTAAGACTTAAAACATGTAGTCAATTTCTACCTAAGTACAAAATCTTGATTTGAACTATTCAGAATCTAAATTTTGTCATTGTGACAACTACAGTCAATGTTCTACAAAAACCTGATTACATAATGCAAAATCCCAAATCCCCTTAAAACAGAAACAAGCCAACAAAACAAAACACAATAAACCAAAGGCCAGAGTGAAAAAAAAAAAGGCTATTTATCCTAAAATGAAAAAAACCACACACCTCTGCAAAATAGCTGTCCCATTCAAATTTTGGACTTGAAGTTAGCACTTGAAAACACAGTTTCGTTACATACTCAAAGAAGAAGCAGTAGTATAAGTGACTGTTTTCTCCTTAATTACCACTACCATTTGCACAGGGTTCTCATTTTTAACCACAGAATAACTTGAAGGGTATCGCAATACTAATCACAAACTAATCAATACAACAGGTAACTAATGGGCTTATTGTCAATAGAACAAGCACATGTACATGTGTAAGAGAATAACTGAAGTGAAAAATCACTGAGACATTAAGTATTTTGGAAAAGAGGCACCATAAGGAAAAAAAAGAGATTTTTCAATAAATTAATCTGAAATGCCAAGGATGGTACTGATGTAAAAGATATAAAACATATACAGATTCCCATTATTGCTGCATTTTATAAAGCAATACTCAAAACATATCTTAGGCAGAAGAATGACACCTCTTTGGCTTAAGCACCACTAAAACTGGTCAAATATTTTTCATAAAATAAAAAAGAGTAACACAATCTGGAATATTTTAATTTTTGTATTTTTATTACGTATGTCAGGACTCTACATTGTACCTTTTAAAAATACCATTACGAGTGTGAATCTTCAGTCTATGATAAAACAACAAGGGTGTTTATAACCAGATTTCCATCTAAATGGAGCCATTTGTACAGGACAACCTGTACCATTTAGAGCATGGCAAGGAACCAGGCATGCAAGTACTACAATAATAAAATGTTGCAGTTCTTGATCCTTCTTTCTAATTGCAGATTCTAGTTAAAACATACAAACTGATTTTCACCTAATATTTCTAGAAGCATATTCTGGATCCAGGTAGCGCAAACCAGTTTCTCTGAAGAAACTTTCTTGCTTCAACAAAGCAGGACACATTTAAGCCTCACAAGGAGTCACTGGAAACATGACTTTCTCCTTGATTACTATTCTTACTATATAATTTGCCCAGCTAAATTTGAGTCTAGGAGGCTGCTAAAAGTACTAAAGATATTCTTCATGAAGGACCTGTGGAGAAGACTATAGCACAGGCTTTCCAGTTATAGCCAGAACATTTCCATGTTCCATGGATTGTTTTTCCATTGTTTCCTATTTCAAAAGCCAGACCAACTTCCAGTTTATGAACCAGCATTCACCATTAATGCTGAAAACTTCTTGCAAGTTTGTAACAACAGAAATGGGAAAATGCAGTCAACTTCACCATGACCTCTTAGGCAAGATTTCACAGATATTCCCATCTCTACGCCAGCAAAGGCACACAAATTTTAAACTAGTATGTCAAAAAAAAGTATTAACCAATGAATCAATAGTTATACTAAGAATATGACAGAGTTCTTGAGATTTTGAATTTTTTTTTCTATTCAGCTATATGTGGCTGTAATTATCTTTTTATAGTCTGATTTGTAGTTTTTTACTAGCTTTCAAAATAACAGTTTTTCTCAAACCAGAGCATTCTGGTAATGAAAAAACAGGTACTTAAAGTATTTAATGATATGCAAATAGTATACAATAATTGATAAAAATCTATCTGATTCATAGCATCAGTATTTTAAATTAACTGAGGATGTCAGCTTGCTGACATGTCAGAATAGCAGAATACATAATGTGTTCAGTTTGGCTTACAGGGGCAGGAAGGCAGAGGAGCCAAACCAACCCTTTTGAAGAACAGTGTAGCTTAATAAAGAGAATGGCATAACCAGTTTTAACTTAGTGCAGCATTTTGAAAACAAAGGAAAACGAAAACTAAACAAATGAAATGCTACTTGCTTGTGCTGGTTTTGGCTGGTGTAGAGCTAATTTTCTTCACAGTGGTTGGTACAGGGCTGTGTTTTGGATTTGTGCTGGGCACAGGGTTGATAATATAGGGAGGTCTGGTTATTGCTGAGCAAGGCTTGCACAGAGCCAAGGCCTTTTCTGTTTTTCCTACTGCCATGCTGGACAGGAACCTGGGAGTGAATGGGAGGCTGGGAGGAGACACAGCCAGGACAGGTGACCCAAACTGACCAAAGGGACATTCCAGACCATGAGACATCATGCTCAGTGTATAAAGTGGGAGGAAGAAGGACGAAGAGGGGGATATTTGGACTGATGGCATTTGTCTTCCCAAGTCACTGCTCTGTGTGATGGGGCTCTGCTCTGCTGGATATGCCTGAACACCTGCCTGCCCATGGGAAGCACTGAATCAATTCCTTGTTTTGCTCTGCCTGGGTGCGTGCATTTTCCTTTCCATATTAAACTGTCTTTATCTCAACCCACAAGCTTTCTGGCTTTTACCCTCCTGATTCTCTCTCTGACCCCAGTAGTGGGGGAGAGAGCGAGTGGCTGTGTGTGGCTTGGCTGCCCAGCCATCATTTTCTCTCTTCAGCATCAATCTCACCTGCTGTCAGACACAGAAACTTTAAACGGCACCCAGCCTTATGGTAAGCAGAGGGCTTTAGCTGTCATTCCCAGCTCTAACAAGCCCTCAACCTATCCTGAAGTTTTTCTGACTGTTGTGAGAAACTGCTGGTTAGTTCTACCTGCTCAAGTGGCTCCTTGGGCCACTCCAACACAACAGTCCAAGACTGTTTCCTGCCTGCCATGAAAAAAAGCACATTTCTCAAAAGTTAAAATGTGTGCAAGGAATGAAAATTCCAATACTTGCAGCTCCAGTAACTCAGTTTTTCTTTTTCTTCCCCAAGAACCCAATCAAATAATGAATGACAAGTTCTTCTGCATACTTTAGGTACAGGAACCAAACACTTAAAGAGCCCATAACCGACACAAGGTAAGCATGAGATTCTTACCAAAGCATCTGCTACTGCCTCTTCCACATCAGAACCTGTGTTCAGAACTCGCATAGCACTGACTGATGACGACAATCTACTCGACTGACTAATTCCAAAGCCAGTACCTGTTACAACAACAAAAATAAATACAAAGACTTCAATCAGTATAGAAAGCTGGGATGTAAACATCTCACTCACTTATAAAAACCCAAGCAGAAGAAAAGCATTTGCTTACATTTTTAATAAATTATGTAGTGGATAAAATAACCATTTTGATTCTGAAGTCTTTAGTGGTACAGACAAAAGTAAGAACTCAAGTAAATAAACCAGTCACCTACAAACATTCTGTTCCAGTATCACGTGGAAAAACCCCTACAAAACAATGGTTTTATCTGACAGAAGTTCTACCCTTTTTTGAAATTAATGTCTTCTTCATTTTGGGTTTTTGTTTTCATTTAGAAAGAAAGCAAATACAATAGGAAGGCTATTGAGACTGTTGATTAGAAAACTACATGCATAAAGAATGCTCTACAAATACTAAAAAAATGAAAAACTAAAAAAAGTTCTGCAAATAAAAAAATGTTAAGGAAAAAAAGGATAACATAGGAGGATGAGGGCAGACACAAAATCTAGCAACATAAACACATCTATGTGGATTATTAAAACCACAAAACTGAAATTAATATAAATAATGCTTTCTAAAACTGAACTATGAGAATAACCAAGAGGGTGGGGAAAAAAAAATCCAGGATGACTGCACAGATGACAGCAAACGGTACTCATCCTTCACCTGTGGCCCCATAAGCATCAGGAGCGTAGAGGGCACCAGTGGATCTGGAGTGATGTCTGGAAGCTGCAATAACAGGATTAAATAAACCCTATCTATGACCATGGAATCAAAGTGCTGCAAAAGCTGCTCAGACGAACAAGAGAAAATTTATCAAAAAGATTCAGCTTAAGCACAAGATACTGAGGATTAAACAGAAGCAAAAATCTTCAGAGAAGTTCTTTGATTATAGCGAGTATGATTATATAGGTTTATGTTTGCTGGACATTTCATGCATAATTTGATTTTAATTTAAAAGATTAAGAGCAGGTTAAAAGCATGTAAGTTTAAGTTCAAAGAAGAAAAGGTGCACAGACACACATGCACATACACAAAAACAGAATAATCAGAAATACCTAAAAAGTTATCAGTGCACTGACATTGGTCTTGCACTGTAGACTTAACTAAATTCTGTGTGCTCAAGTCAGAGCCAGAGCTCACGTATCAAACATTATCTGCAAAAAGTGTCTCCTGCACGAACCCGCTGTGTTGGCAGCTGACAATTTGTACGCAATTGAGTTCTTGCCTACATTGCAGACAACTCAACCTCAGTTAAAACTCAGCACTACGTAAATTAAAGTTAAAACTATCCAACTGTAATTAGAAGTTTAACACAAGTCAGGGTAATTAATAATTCCCATATCTACTATTTTATTTAAATAAATAAAATATGAAATCGAAACAGATGTTAGCTATTACTATAGTTCATTAAGATTCTTTGAAGTTATTGAAATTGGAAACTGAAGATCCTTAAGAATTTCTGAATAAAACTCAGTGCCCCACTCCCTATGGCACTTAAATAAAACTGGGTTTTTAGTGATTCTGAAGAAGTTTACTTACTATTGCTAGGATTATCTTTCTTAAAACAAGCAATTCTTAAATTAAATGTGTTTTTAAACAATTCAACTTCTTTCTTCACTTAAGTCAGAATTTTATCATCACATAAATGACAATTTAAACTTGAATCCAAATGTCCACCCACAGTGACATAAACCCCAGATAAAATCTTATGATTTAATAACTAACTGCAAATGCAAATATTTTACACCTTTTGGATACATAAAGTAGCATAAACAGAAACCAAATCAAATTAGTTATCCTTTTCTCCGATTAACAAAGACCATTTAAGAGTCTGGTTTGAATCATGTAATGATGACATGGACCAAACGACGTTTTGGGAAGGACCTTTTAACCTGAGTGCACTGCCCAATGATACTAAGTCCTGTAAAGATCCCAGAAACAACACTATATTTCCACATTAAGTTCTCTACTCCTTACATAAGGTACAGTGATGTTACTTTATTTCTAACTAATCCTGCATTTCAGTTTGGAACTAATGCTTTGTGGAATACTTGGGTTCTTTAGAAAGTCTGTCTCAGCATGGAAAAGGAGACAAGAGTGAGGATGTCATGACATAGACATGACAGCTGACAGCTCTTTAAATACAAGCATTAATGGGATAAACCCATCTGTTACTTTCTATCAATGAGCCGTGAAAATTAAAGGTGCAAGTGAAAATTAAAAATTCAAACTTTAGGCAAGAAATTTGAAATGACTCCTGCCGTATATACATTTGAAATATGCTGGGCAAGTTTTTAAGACAGTGAAAAAAAGCGCTTATATTGGGTGAAACATACCTCATTCCAAAACATGTTTTCCATAATATTCTTTATACTCCTCAAATTGTGGAAATTGTCAAGTACTTACTTTTGCTGTTGCATTTTTTTAAAGATGAATCAAAATAACACTTTAAATGGACTCACAATATGATGATTTCTTAGCTAAAATACAGACACTATACTTGTCTGATATCTAATATTAACTATATTTAACAAAAATAGACACTTCTATATAAACTACAAATTTACTTGCTTCTTAGTGGCTCTTATCTCCCGGTTTATAACGTTATACCAATATGTGTGATTACATAAACACTTCATACCAATGTATACACTGAAGGAATTATGTAGCATTTAGGTCATTTTGTACCCTAAAGGGGGATAAAATCCATTTTATTTTGTGTTAGTAAGCAAAAATTTCTGTGCTGACAATGAGAGGCAATACAAGTTACATTCCCCTCATCATCCCCATGTCAAACTGCCTCTAGCTACACAGAGCTGAATTTGCCTTATTTCATCTTTCACTTGTACCAACAAAACATTGTATGAAATTTTAAATCATTCAAATAAGAAGTAATCCTAAAAGGAATCTTCATTTATTCCCAGTATAATTGTTTTTTTTTAAACAGTGCTGGATTCCTATGTATGTTACTTTGCATTCTCTGTGCTATCTGACAATTCCACCTGTTTCACTAGTGTAAGTACTTGTTTCGATACGTGAATTATAAAACGAAACAACATAAATCAAAACCAAACCTCCAGTGGCATCTATCCCAGCAACACATCTCGTGGTTCTGTCTTAATACAGGCTTCTTAAGATAGCAAGCATTTGACCAATTACAAAATGTAAATCTGATCTTGCATGCAATTCCAATCAAGCTGTAAGGCAGCAAAAGATGCACAAAGAGTTCTGCAAAACACCCTTGTTTTTGAAAGAACAGAAGGTACATGTGTATTTCAACACAATCTTCTACCTGTGTTTTAGAAAAAAAGATAGAGGTTTCCTAATGGATCCTGTATAACATCTACTTTTAGTATCATTTCCCAATGAAACAGCATCTGGACAAACTAGAATTAGTTATTGAGACAGCTTTCATTCAATTAATCTGTATTCTCCCAATAAAACCATGGCTGGCAGGAAGCCCTAACAGACCACAACATATGTCCAGTGCTAATTAGGAATACAGCTGGGTGCCTCAGTTAGAGATACAAACCAGAGATCTACTACTTTCACACTATGTTTAACAGCTGGTATTATAAAGTCCTTAACTATAAGCTACACTGAACAAACCAAGTATGAAGCATACATACTGAAGACTATTTCAGACAAAGGTAACACCAAAAAGAGATCTGTTTCAGATACAATTGCACAGCGCTCGGTATTACCAAACAATCAAAAAAACCCTCCCAATCCACAAACCCAGTATGTAAAAGCACTTTAAGCAAAATTTACTATCACCTTTGTAGTAACTTTGACAAGGATACATGGAGATGAGAACCTTGCCTAATCCTTAACCAAAAACATGTTAAAGTACTTATAAACTAATATTCTTATGCCTGATTGACATCTCAGAAACAGACTGATAATCTTGCGAAATCTCACTATTTGTGTCAGACCAATAAGCTGCTGACCATATAGCTAAGGGGAAATAATTAAGTGAAGTTTCTTCTTACACACTACAATGATTCATTGACTAGGTAGAGAATTTCGAGCAACAGCTGACCCTGCACTCAAGTGCCCAAGCAATGAGTGCTGCAACGAAAAGAGAAACACGTAAGTTCAAAAAAGTTTTCAGAACCAGAAGTGCCTTTTCAAAATGGCATCTAGACACTGTGCATCACACCTTTATAGACTGGTACTTCAGAAAGACCCTAGCAAAGCCTGTATTTTTCCTGTGTGCAACCCATTCACACATTGGTCAATTCTCCATCAGGGTAAGTCGGGGGAGAGCCAAAGGAAGGGAGAACACGCTGGCCAGCTAGAAGTTAAATGAAGGAGGCACGGATTCATTAGGCACATAACGAAGGGCGAGGACAGCCATGCATGACAAGGGCTCCGAGTACTTACCGAGGGGTGGGAAAGAGCGGACAGGGCTCGTGTCCCTGCTACTTTCACGGCTGGCCTCCCGACTGCAGCCCTGACTCACACTAGGCCGAGGAATGCGGCTGCCTCGCGCTAGTATGATTCAGGGTGCAGGCAAACAGCAGCACAGAAAGGGAGAAGACATAAGAAAAGTTGCAGTTTTAATGCAATTCTATTTCGCGGTAAGATCAAAGACGCATTTCTAAGAAAAGACATTGATGATTATGTCGCATGATAAGTCATAACCTTTTCTATAGACTTTCTTGATTGTGCTGGATTACTCTAAGTGTAGCCAGTTCAATAAAATTATTTCTTGGCACAGCTTAAAATGGAAATTTACTAACTCTTTACAGAATGACTGAAAGACCATTTGGAAAGGATGGAGAAAAAACAAGCAAAATTGAATAATGATGCAGAATTTGTGCTCAATATCAAATTAATCAACAGTAGCACCAATGGAAAACTCCACAGCTAAGGAAGGAAAACAAAAAAATTATGCAGCTAAGACAAAAATCAAAAATACAAAGAAAGAACAGCATCAATACCATTAAAATCAACAGATGTTTTTCAATAACATGGTTTGCAATAAAGTATAATCTAATTATACTGTGAGGTTGAAGACATGTAACTTTCATTTTAGAATCATAGCATTTACACATGCGTGCACACACACACTGGAGATATGAAGTAATGAACATATTTTCAAAATGGTATCACACTTTCATTCAATGGATATGGGTATTTTGGGAGTGAAGTGGAAAAAATGAGAAGGAAGAAAGGGAGGTGAGGAAAACGACAACTATGACATTCTGACAAGAAAAACTTCAAATTTCAGCTTCAGTTTAAAATTGTCTTGTATATCAAAGACTAGTCTCAGAAAACAGGCACATTCTAGATTATCAGGATGTATTATGTTTTTTTCATCCACCTGTAACCAGCTGTAGGTATCCAGCACTTAAAGTAAGAATGGCTATAAAGAAACCAAGAGTTATGTGGAGATTCTTACCGACTGACAACCTAGAAGGACTAGCTTCTCTACTGCATCCCTGACTTCGTGGGATTTTGCTCCGTTTTTGTGCAGCTGCAGGATTCACCAACACTCTCTGAACTCCTGTGTTCATAGTGGAAAGCGTGGTTGTTGTCAAAACTCTTCCAGGTGACCCAGATCTACTGCCAGCTGAAGGTAGAATGAATAAATATTACTAATAGCACAGTGGGTAAACAATCATGGTTAAAAAGAAAATAATACCTGAAGTTAGTAAGTAGGTGGTGGTAGATTGAAATGATCAGGAAAAACTTACAAGGTAAAAACATGAAATAGAATGCCTTGGTCCAAGTTCTTACAGTACTATATGCAAGGCAGTTAAAATTATTAATGCAAGGAAGCACTTGACATTGTATTAACAGTATATAAGCTCAAGAAACCACAATTATTATTTCTGGACTTTGTCAAGAGATCCATGGTCCCTAAAATGAACACTGCCGTGTTCTTTTTTTTTAAGCTACGTGGTCTCACTAA
This sequence comes from Picathartes gymnocephalus, assembly GCA_013390045.1. NCBI lineage: Eukaryota > Metazoa > Chordata > Aves > Passeriformes > Picathartidae > Picathartes > Picathartes gymnocephalus. Next base: position 29,263 of record WEKY01000552.1, on the reverse strand, counting down.
TCACAGTTTCTATTAATAAAGAAAAACAACCTGTTAGAAAACTAAAGGGACCAACTTTAAACCAGGATTTCATAATTATCCAGCTCTTCCAATGCAACCAGTGTTATAATTAAATGATGTGACTTTCCTAACATTTAAACTCTTCTCCTTCTAAAACCATGGAGTCTTCAAGCACTATTCTGACATTAAATAAAATGTGACTGAAGACAATTAAAGTACTCATGTACATTTCTGTGGAGGTTACCCCACAAATCACAGAAAATCTTCAATTAGTTTTATACAAGCTAAAAAATTGATTTAAGACACATTTAAGTGTCTTATATTTCCGCTAATTAAAACTGTATATTACAAGTATTACAGCTGTTCAAGGTACTGTATCACTACCAGAAACTGCAGTCACTTATCTTTAATTTTGATATTTCAGTTACAGAACATTTAAGTCCTAACAATTCATTCTTCCCTAGCTGTAAATGATTTGTATCACCAGCTGATATTAATGGTTTTTTCCCAGCTGTAGAATTCAAGAAATATGACCAAATAAAAAGCAAAACAGGATTTCAACCAAAGATTAATTACATACAGATTTGAACCCTTCATTAATCTTTAAAATATGATCAGGTAACTGTATGACCACAGTGATGCTATCAGATTTACAGACAACATGCAACTTTCAAGTGAATTTCATGGGTTACTTCTTATGAGGCACATTGAAAAAAAGATACAAGTTGACTAAAGCTTGACTATATGGTAAAAGAAACAAAATCCCGAACAAAGTAAAATATATGCTGGGTGGAAGAGAGAAATCTAAAACACTGTACCATGCATATACTTTCAGATTCATTGTTTGAATTCAAACTTGAAATGATTATTTAGCAAAATCCCTGTTCCAAACTATGGACCTATTCAGCAGAAATAATAAATAAAATATTATACAGCCCGGAAAGAAACAAGCACAACTTCTATAGCAACAAAACAATAAGCAAACCTATTAAACTGCTGTGGTCTGCAAAAAATTAAGGGTTTGACAGTTTCTTCATATCAGGGTATTTCAACTTAGACTTGATATTACTATGCTTTCTTCCTGTTTTGTAACTCTTTAAAACAATCAAAATCTTGTAAAAGGTTTCACTGTCTGCAGACTTGTAGCTTTTCTTCAACTGGTCAGAAATCTCAAAAAATGTACTCTTCTCAGAATATTCAGAAGAAATGCAACCTCTTGTCCTGATACTTTATTTTATCTTTCTCTGGTCTGACCTGCAAAGTGTACCACTGCAGTGTAAATTAACTGAATGTAGCTAAAGATCCTAAAAATACTTTGCTAGTAACAGCATTGGCATACTCTTGTCAGTATTACCACTACGAGCAGATCTAAGTGAGCTGAATGATGAAAGATAGATCTAAGGCACTATTCCAAAATGACAAAGCCTTCCCATCTCTCCAGCTTACTACATAAGGATTACACCCAATTAAGTTATGCACAGCATATGGAAAAAAGCCAGCCAGAATTTCTGCTGAATAGGGTCCTTAAATGAGGTATGTCAAACAGGTGATCAAACAATGATGTGTACACGAATTCTGTAGACTCTTACCACCAATGGGGTTAGCAGACTGTGATCCTGAACAAGTGTAAAGGCAGGATTAGGGTAGGGATTTATAATCCATGAAGAGGAAGGGAGCAGAGCAGATTTAAAAATGAATGGCAAATGGAAATAAGAAAGCTTTAGTCATTTCACACAGGAAAAAAAAAGCCACAAGGGGGTTATGCTAAAGCAGTGCTATTAAGTAGCTTCCACAATTGAAGAATTAAACTCAGATGCTATGTACAAAGCAGATGAAGCAAAGCTGCACAAGCAAATTACAATTCTTCAGCTTTCTAATCAACAACTCAACACTGAAGAATTAAAATTTCAATTAAGCATGAAACTGTAGCCTGCAAATCATTTGAAAAGAATATTACATTGCCAAAAAGGCTCAAGAAGTTCAACAGCTGAACGAAAATTACACACAGGATCAAAACTTTTCTTTTTTTGAGACACAACAATAAAGGAACTGAGCTGCAAGTGCAGTGGATGACCAAAACAAAAAAACCAAATTCACAATGGCACAACTGAAAAGACTTGCACAGAATTTTGTTTTCCTCTTTAAAAGTAATCTTGAGTATAAAAGAAAGAATTTGTTTCCAATCAGAAATTCTGAATGATGACTTATGCAATTTTAGCAGACCCTGCTGAATTACTTGACAACCAAACTGAAGAGGAAAAAAATGGTTACATTTTTTTCCATAGGTAAGAATAAAATAATTAGACATTTAGTTTACATTAATTTAAAAATAGAAGAGAAAGAGTAAAGGGCTTTTGAAACCCTAAAAAAAATTTTTTTGTAAAAACATTCAAATTTGCAAGTCTTTCATAAAATGATTTTTGAACAAAAGATAGCTGTAACCCAAAAATTAACAAAAGCATCTGTGCTACAGTGGTTTTTTAAAAAATGAGCTTAAATCTAATATGAAGCTATTCTCTCATTATATAAGCTGGGGAACTAAAACAATCCCCTGCATGGAAACATCAAGTATCAAGCTTCACACAATGCTGTGAAAATTTTCAGTCACATAAAGAAGCATCACCCAAATAGCTGGCATACAGTGCCTGAGAATTCTCCTTCGCCTGTCCATTTGTATTTGCCCTGTTTATCTTCCTTAAAACGTCTCAGAATTCTTGTTCTCCCCCACTGACAGGTTATAATGAGCTATTTGAAGCAATCGGTTCTGAACAGATGTAGTAATAAAAGGCTGTAAAGATGCATTCATGCATTTAATTTTCCCACATCATCACATGTAGTCAGATCTAGTTATCTCAATATCAATTTATCTCTTCAGACGTTAATACCGTGTAAAAATGAAAAAAAACCCTGCCACTATTAGTAAGAGAACTGATAAGGCTTAATTTTGCTTCTTTGGATATACAGTTATTTAATGTTATGTGACAGTGATAATCACTGAAGTATTGTATTGCTACCTAAATTTACCCCTTCCTCCAGACATTTATCAAACACCTTCACTTTTTAAGAATTTACCAAATCTATTCAAAGTACAAAGGTATTTTCAAAAAGCTTAATTCCAAACTTTCCTAAAACTAATGAAAAAAGTGTTACGGACAGTGGTTATAGCTTTTCATAGAGGAGGGGAGAAGGGATTTGATGGAATTTTACCTTCCCTCTCTCAAACTATTCACATATTCTTTGCTTATGGTACAGTGTAGCCATCTGTAAAACAAGTTTTGCACAACTTTTGTCCCAGCCAATAATGACTCAGTTTCAGGCTCTCATTTCACAAACACACTGTCAAAGTTCTTAATGGAACAACTTCTATTGAATTTCAGTATGCTACATTTATCTGTTCACATTGTTTGAATGCTTTATTTCAAAAACCTGCAAATACTGGATCAGGTTTGATCCAACTGTACTTGTTGGGAAATGAAACTATGCAAAACTGAATGGCAAGTACTCTAACATGAAAAAAACCCCAACTTCTATCTGCTTTTTTAACTTCTAAAAGCATTCTATTTTTGATAGATGCAGTCATTGCTATGAAAATAAATGCTTCTGCCATTAAACACATTATTAAGGGGTTTTATTAAAGAAAGTGGATATGGTTAGTGATAGCAAAATATTTCTATTGAAAATTTCAAACCTGGTAAAATTTACTGGGTTTAGAATATTAGACCTGACAAACTGTACAAGTGGGAAGTTTATTTTAATTTTATTGTGAATTTGTCTTCCTTTGATTAATGTAGTTGCATTTCACTTAATTGGACAAAGATAAGAATCTGAAAATGCTACAGAGCTTAGTCAGAAAATGTCTGTTGGAGACATCAGATGTGTGGACAAATTGCTGTAGGTCAGCCAGTGCCAAAGAATGTGAGGTAATCAGGTTTTTTTAATTAATGACCAAGTGCTTGGCTAGATCAAAAATGTTGCATCTGCTTTGTTTACTAAACAAACACAGAAAATTACTGTGGATTAGATGATACACATTAAATCGCTTGTTTTAACCCTCTGACTCAACATAAGCTAAGTAACTGATTGTAAAGTGAGGGGTTAGTATTTTTCCTTCAAAGAAAAGTTAAGTAAAAGCAAGAGCTGTAATACACAAAAAGGGAGTTTATATCCAAGAGCTACAGCAGTGCCTAGCTTAAAGAGAAAATCAGTATTTCTGGCTAAAATAAGATTTTTTTAAAAATGAAAAATTAGGTCTATCAGTTAACACCGAGGACACCACTCAGCCTACCATTCTTCTCTATTACTAGTCTGTGTTCACTGGGCTTTCAGGATGGGGAAGTCAGAAAAGGGGGGAAAAGAATGTTGAGAAGTTATAACTGAAGACAGAATTTAAGGATAAATTTCACTTCCTGCTACATTATCTAATTTAATTGGAAAACTAAGACCTAACCTAGTATTTTGTCCAGAGAAAAACAACATGAATCAGAAAAGCATGCAAATACCACTGACCCAAAACACTGAAAAAAATACCTTCATTTTGGTCTGGCGATGATGAACCTAAGGCACAGAACAACAACTCAGTATGTAGCTTTTTTTTAAAATTAACTTTGACTGTAGCCATTGGTCAATGAATATATGCTTAAGCATTTGGCCTCTTTATCAGGTATAACTGATAAACAGAAAATACATACGCTGAGATTGTGACACCACTTTGGTTCTACTCCGTCCTCTGGAATCTGTTTTAGAATTTCCAATACCAACAGAAGGGGCTGAGAGCTTTGATCGTATACGACCTAGAAAAGAAAAATGGCATTAAATCAGTTTTTCACAGTCAGGTAGAAAGCAGAGCGTAAGTAGTATTCACTAATATTTTCTCAAGTTTCTGCAGATAAAAGAAGTGCAATGTAACTTGGTGACAATTTGCTTGGGATAATTAGTAGAAATTTGAACACCTTGAGGAATTTAACAGCTGATAAAGCAAAATACTTCTCCTCTGATGCTACATGTTTCAGCAAACAATTTGCACATTGCACCTTCAACACCCTGGACTGGCTAGCTAGTTTTTCCTTCCTACATATATATGTTGATTACATTAAAAAAAGGGGAAGTTTACTCAATACAATGCAATGCAAACACTAATGTTGCTGCATCAGGTACAGTCTTCTCATGATTACTTGTGCTTGTAATTCTGCTTTTGCTGTCATAAAACTACAGAATAGGATTCTGAGCTTTCTTCCTAACTTCACTCCTCTTTTTAGAAATCTAAATACTAGCTTTTTTATTACTGAAGATTCCACTGATTTCCTGGCCACAATCACATAGACTTCTACAAGATTTCCCAAGCCTTTTGAGCATTTTGCAAAGACTAATACACGTAAGTACTTCTCACAACAACATGATATCAAGAAATACTACTCTTCCCAATATACAGAAAAGCCAAGCAAGAAACAAATCAAACTAAGTATCTACAAATAAAACAAGAGATTCACTTTTCTCTAGAATGCCAAATGGCAAATGACAAATTCTGTTGCGTTTGGTTAAACCTTTCTGCATTGTTAGCCATATTTCTCATAACATCCAGCATATACAAAGAAATTACAGAAGAAAGGAAGACCCCAGTTGGATGAATTATAGCTAACTGAAAGATCATTCATAAAAGAAAATAGTGGACTTGTATACTGCATTTCCTAAGCCAACCTCTCAAACAACAGAAAAATGAAATCCAAACCATCATGCTAACCGTAATTCTTCTAAGTTGCAAGAAGAAACCCCAAAAAGTCTGTACAGGGTGGATCTAGCTCAACAAGCTCAACACTTCTAAACACAGCATAATTAAAATATCTTCTAGACATGCTGAGTCAATATTTGACCTAAGAGAATTAGGTACACAGACTGTTACTTAATTCTAGCCTCTTTAAGCTTTCCACAGCAGAATTTGGAGACCAAGTTAATATTATTCATCCATGTAGAGGTAATAGCCATAGATGAGAGTCTCTAAGAAGAGAATCAGGATAAAGGAGGTTATTCCCTAAACTATTAGAAAACAATAAGCTTAGCAAGAATGGTGAGATTAACCAGTCCAAACTCTACTAGTTATCCCTGCGCAATGGCAATGTTTTCCCATTAAGTGCTGTGAGACTGCAAGGTATGTAACTGGATTCAGAATTTGGCCCAAAACCTAGGAATACAGAGTGCCACTATTTCAGTACTATGTTAAAATATCACCTGGAACCCGTTTCAGTTTTATCAATATAAGATAAACCAGTTTGTGCCTGTAAGGTAAATGAACTGTTAACTCATTTGGAGTCTCTAATTCCATTCACTAATAACGGGTTTAAATGTTAATAACAGCTTGAAAATTGGCTTCCAAGTCTCACAGAGGTGGGTAATAGTAGCACCTGCTTCCCAGAGCATGGACACATTTGATGAAATATTCTGTGACAAGATTCGCTTTAAAAAATAAACACAAAATCATAATTTGTATTTTCACAGTAGAAATGTTAAGCAATGATACTTAAGACTGCAGATGAGTAATTGAGAATTAAAATAAAAGCAAAAGAATTTTAAAAATAGCACATGACAACCAAGCATTAGATGCATAAGCTGTTAGCCCATAAGCCTATGTCTGTTATGAACCTCCACAAAGCCCCAGAAACACCATGTTCTACTTTCAAAGCTTAATTTGTATCAATGAAAATATGAAGCTGAAAGTATTAGCTAGTCTAACAAAGTAATTTCTTACCATCTTCAGAAGCTGTTCCTAAATAGAAAAAATAATAAAATAAATGATACTCCAAACAATACTGTCTTTCAAATTCCTTTTTGAGATTAATCTTGGGAATCTTGACAAATTTTAACAAGTCAAGAGAGCTAAAGTTTTTATGATCTGAAATAAAATTATCAAGAAAATATCCATAATACACTGATTGTGATTTACAAGAAGAGGATGCACAGCAGTGCCTTCCAAACTTGTTACAAAACCACAAAAAATTACACCTATGAGATCAGTCAACATATACAGATCAAAACAGACATTAAAAACTGATGCTGGGATGCAAGCTCTTCTGAAAATATGAAACATACTATTATACATAACCTCAGAGAAAAACAAGAGACAGTGTTGCCCACACTGGACAGTGATAATTTGATAGGAACTGCCAGCAAGGAGAACTTCTCTGAATTAAGCCTGTGATTACTCTGAAGACACACATGCACAAGATCAAGTCTTGCTCAGAGACATGGAAGGAATATAAGCTTGCTGAAATCAGATCACACTTGAACAAATATGCCAAGCTTAACAAGGCTTGATTTTTTGACAACGTGAGAGTCAGACAAGCCTTTCTCCCATCAATACCTAAGAACTGATGGGATGATGCCTCACCAGCAGTCCTTCCTCTAAGTTCCTTTGAAACAAATCTTCTTATGGAATAAAATATATATACTAGTAATAATAAAAATGTTAAATGCCTCTAAAAAAAAATAAAAGGGTACTTCCATTTTTATTTTCACTGTCCACCATTTCTGCCTTGCAAGAGAACTACAGTGACAAAAATATCTGTTAGTGTCTTTGGCTAGCCTGAACTTAGCCAGATTTGCTGGGAAAGTTCTCTCAAGTTACAGTATCTTCAATGAACTATTTTTTAAAAACTCCCTCTAAAAAATTAGTTCAGTGTATATTTCAACGTTTCTTCACAAGAATCAGTTACAGTAATACATATATAGGAGTGCCTCAAGGTTTTCCAGATCGAATTTGCCAGTTTGCAAAACACCAAAACCAAACAAAAAACCAAACCCCCAAATCCTGAGCTACCCCTCCAAATCCAACATCTGCAGTGCTGGATCTTGGAAGGCAGATTCTATGCAACACTTAAGCCACGCTAACAGACAGCTGCTCCTAAAAGGATTGTTTCTCTTTCCTCTCAACCTTGTGCTACCACCTGGTCTGGATGGCTAAAGGCTCACCGGCAGGTCCAAAAGCTAAATAACAGAATATTAGTCACTTTTATGAAATCAGTTTTATGGCGTTTGTTCACCTACAGTAATTGGTAATGGAATATCAGAAGTGCTAACAGAAGAAGAGATAAAAAATACGTGGATAAGGTTAGTGGGAAAAGGAAAAATGATTAGCTCCTCCCAGTAGTGGTTAGATCAGAACAGCTGTATCATACAACTACAGCTGGACAGCTAAGCTGTGTCCATTCCGCCTTGCACATCATATATAGAGATAGCTTCTAGAACAAAACCCAACCTGTTACTCTGAACAATTGTGTAGCACTTCTCTTGCTGTTTTTAAATAGAAATGTGCAACATATCATTAGTTGTGACTTCTGGTCAGAACAAAAGAAAAAGCCTACACGGCCCTAAGAACCTTTATTTCTGGTGACAATGTCCAAGGCTCAAGATTTAGCACAAATAGCTATAAATAAAGCCTACTATATGTAGCCCAAGGGAATGTCACATGGAAATAAGTGATACAGACTCAACTATCCTGTACAAACGCTTCTCATTTTATTAAACTAATCTTGACATCTTCAGTGCTCAAAACCAGCTCAAATTCTTTCAAGAAGCATCTGTGTTTTGAAATTATTCAGGATTCTGGTTTAGAGATGTACTCTTTTCATTTCTATGAGATGCATTTGCTTCCAATAAACTTCTTCTATTCTTCCAAACATGCACAGTTAACAAATACGTGACACAAAATATTAAGTAAGCAGCAAACTTGTTAAGTGCTTGTCAAGTGCTCCCAAGCAATAATTTAGAACTACAATCACCAAATAGCAGGCTGGGACTGTCACTTTATTATATGTGAAGCATTATTTGCACACACCTGAAACAGACAATTGCTATGAGAGGATTGATGCTCAATTGCTTTGCAGTCAGTCCCTCCATGTGTTTGTAAGAGAGTGAATTAAGAAAAAGCAAGTGCTAAAACTCAGGTGGAATACTTGGTAAGCTATTTTAACAGGTAGGTTTTCTTCACAAATGATTCTTTAATAGAATTACACTGTACTACAGAATTTACGGGCACTTAATATTATGTAGCAAGACTAGATTTTGATAGAGAAGATTTTTTTGGTTTTTGCTTTTTTTAATACTTATGTGGTCAAGCATCTTCTGCTCTCCCACTGCTCTTCTGCCAAGTCAAAAAAACTGACTTCACACATAAATCTATGGAATACACTGGAACTAGATTAATTTAAAAAGTAGATATTTAACTAGTTAAAAAGCAGCATGTAATGATTACAAAACTGCCCTGTAATTAACAGAGTTTCTTTTAAAAAAGAGGGGTAACATCAGATTTCTGATAACATTTCTGTTGCTGATATAGACCAAACATTCACAAAATTGACAAATACAGCAATAACACATATAATAAGACATCAAGATTACAAAGGTGTTAATGAAAACAGCATAGCAATTTGTTAATGAACAGACATATATTAAACATCAATACTTTTACATAAAAGACACTTTATTAGATATTTAATAGAATTAGAGGACAGACTAAATAATTTCTTACCATCCATCTTGTCAGAAGTATCCTCTTTGTTGAAAAAGCAGGCAAAGAAACATGGAAAACTTAGTGTGTTAGAATAAAGGTGTACACAGCAGATTCATAAAACATTAATTGAGGAAAATACATTAATATTAAATACATCAGACATCTTTATCTAATTAATGCATGTATAAGCTACCTTAAGCAAAGTTGGTTTTGCTCAGTGCAAGGTACAAAATTACAAAACATGGTTCAAGTACCCTGCACAGGGGTATTGATTCTCTCTGTATTTCCCAGATTTGAGAAAACCCTTACAGTAAAACATTTATAAATATGGTTTCATTCTTGATGTAAACAGTTACTGAAGCATCGGTACATATTTATATCATTACTGAACCACATATTTATATTTCTTATGAAATTTGCTACTGAGCATGAAGCCCCACCCAGGGTAAGGGACAGGAGGGAAAAAATAGCACAATTAAGACAGAGGACAAATGAGAGCAAGTTTCACTCTGGTTTAAAAGCATTAAGTATTTACCAGTTCAGCTGGAAGGTAGTACATAAACATTCTGACAGTAACAATCAAAATTAAAATATTTAGCATGAGACATATATAATAATAGCTCAAGCTTCCTCAACAAGGACATTAATATTTAAGGATGTCAAAGATAGTCAACATTTAAAATAACTAGAGTATCCTCCTACTTCTAGAATAGTCTTTTAAAAATCATAAATAAGCAAGAGCTCTTCTATTAATAATGAAAAGGGAAGAGATGGGTGAACACAATTATGAATTACTATGCTTATAAGCTTGTGACCTTCTGAGGCTTTAAATCTGGTACATGTGTAAGCAAAAGGTGGATATTTCTCTGTAAGCCAGGCTGAAAAGGAATTCAAGTTCTAGGTGACAATGTCATTTATTTTGGTACTGACTGCAACACCTAAAGGAAATGGAAACCATTATGGAAATATAGTAATATTGCCTAGACCATTTTGTACCACGGTCAGCATTAGCTTGATAGTTCTGTCATTTAACTTTCCTTATATGGGCTACTATAAATAAACCCCTTAAAAAACCAGACCCTTTTCTGAAACATGGCACTTGCTTGGATTCACACTCCATTCAATTTAAGGTTACCTTTTGAAAACTAAGAGTAAACAATATTTTGAAGCTAATCCACAACAAACAACAGTCACACTGTCTACATGGTATGTTTCATTCAAATCACCTTACCACAGTTAAACTGTTAGATTGAGCCAAGATCAGTCAAGCAGTACTACTTTTGTGTGACTGTAAACAAACTTTGGTCTCCTTGACTACCACTGCCCTTTCACTGTCTGCACTAGGATTTGACTTTTACTGTACACTGCCAGTATTACATTTTTTTGCCATTTCAAATGACCATCATTCTGTTCTCCACATGTCACTATATCCACTAGCAAGGTAAAGCTTTCCAGCAACTCAAATCCTTCAAACGAATAGGACCTGGACTTCCTGCTTATTTTTCCTCTCCCCCATCCCCACTCACCCAATCAATAAACTACCAAGAGAATAAGCTATTTCTATTATTTTCCTGCATAAACTCATCACTGTTTACTTCACTGGAAACCTCTGTGCCCTTCTGAACCCTTGCTTACAAAATTCTTGGCATGAATCAAATATTGCTTAAAATGTTCTAAAAGCAAACCAATACTCCAATTAAAAGCTAATTTTCCGTGGAAGTTTTAAGACAACATAATCCCTTCATTTGAGCAGCACAAAGAAGACATTAACAGAGCAGGACCTCTCTCTTTGTTTTCCATCTGACTTTTCTTTTCCCTCAGTCACCATGCTCTGTGCCACTTTTACTTCTCTGAATACCAGCTTTGTCTGAGGTTCAAAATACGTTCTGTTGCATATCAAAACACACCAGACAATACACTGATCTTGGAAAATATTCATCCCACATATTTCAGACTTTTAGGCATTAAGTTAGGAGGAACTGACAGTTTCAGAATTATAGACTGGTTTGGGTTGGAAGGGACCTTAAAGATCACATAGTTCCAACTCCCTTACTGCAGGCAGTAACACCTTCCACTCCAGCGGTTTGCTCCAAGCCTGATCCAGCCTAGTTTTGAACACTGTCAGAGATGGGGTATCCATAATTTCCCTGGGCAACTACCGGCATGTCCCCTCCACCAAGCAGCCTCGTGTCGGTGTCCACCTGCGACTCAGCAGGTTCTGCTGCCCGCTCTTTGGGCACAAGAGGGAGCCCACATCTGGAACTGCTATTCCAAGTACCAAGTATTCCTTTCAGTCAGGATGGCTCACACTCTAACTTAACACTAAAATCAATGCCGTTCAAGCAGGTCCTGATGACAAAAAGAATCAAGTGATTTTAGCTAGCTTTTAACATAAGTTTTGATTTTAAAAAGCACAACCAAAACCTTTGCAAACCACAGCCTACATGTATGCTAACATCTACCCAAACACAATGCAAATCAGAAGAACTATATAGTTTCTTGTCTCCTGTGATCATCTATGGCCATACTGATGTTAGAACATGTCTCTCCTTGGTGATCTAGTTGGCGCACAAGCTGAGAAGAAAAAAAAAGTTTTGTGAACACTGAAATTCTCTTCCCCCATTGTTATCCCTACAGCACAGATAAGCTAAAAATTTAGAACAAAAATATTCATAAGTCCTTTACCATTCCCACTTAGTGGATGTTCTAGTACCTATACCACCAACAACACTATAAAATACTTTTCTCTTACCGCTTTTAGCACTTCCTATGTCTAACAGCAAGTATCAGTGGAGACTGCCACCTTCACAAAACATACACAGGTTTCATCAGTGTCCTTAGGAAAACATTAATGAACTCAATGTTGTAAGTCATTGTGTAAAACACTTCTCTATTTCATGAAGAAGACACCTCTTACTGCCAAGGTATCTCTTTAACACTGTTGTAAAATACCTGAAGAGCTGAGAAGAACGGAAAATCAAAAGCCCTCACACTCATTTCCCTGTAACTTTTACAAACAAAAAAAAGGTCACGATCAGCACATGCTGAAGTACCACTCCTTCCAACACTTAATTCCAGATTAAGATATTTAAAGAGCACAGTATGGCCACACTCTGCATTGGCATTCTTCCAGCACAAGAAAAAGCACATAGGAAAGTTTGTGACTTACTTCAGAACCCCTGCTCTTTTGCCACTCTCCAGTAACAGCGATGACTGCTTTTCAAATACAGGAGTATTGCACTGTAACTTTTTGATTAAGAAAATCACAAAGCTCCCTCCAAGTAGTGCAGAGGTGGTTCCCTTACCTAAGGAGGCGTAGGAGCCCGGAGGCAGCCCGGCTGCTGAGAGGCGCCCAGCTCCAGCTGTCTGTCCAGCAGCATGGCGAGCCTTCGCACCCGCGGCAGCGTTCACATCAATGTCACTGCGAGACCTCTGCAGGGTGCCCGGGCTTGGGACACCCTTGCTGGTGCCTGAAACTACCAGAACAGGAAGGAAAGACAGAAAGACAGACAAAGACACACAGACAGAAAGACAGACAGACAGAAAGACAGACAGACAGAAGGACAGACAGAAGGACAGACAGAAGGACAGACAGAAGGACAGACAGAAGGACAGACAGAAGGACAGACAGAAGGACAGACAGACGGACAGACAGACAGACAGACAGACAGACAGACAGACAGAAAGACAGACAGAAAGACAGACAGAAAGACAGACAGAAAGACAGACAGAAAGACAGACAGAAAGACAGACAGAAAGACAGACAGAAAGACAGACAGACAGAAAGACAGACAGACAGAAAGACAGAGAGACAGACAGAAAGACAGACAGAAAGACAGAAATGAGTCAATACTGAATAAAATTAATTATATTTAAAAGGTTAACACCTTCTANAGACAGAAAGACAGACAGAAAGACAGACAGAAAGACAGAAATGAGTCAATACTGAATAAAATTAATTATATTTAAAAGGTTAACACCTTCTACTACCACAGCATGCTTGCAAGAAAGCACAGAAAGCTACGCAAAAAACCCTTAAGTTAGTATTAAACCAAGTATTACTGAGATTAAAAAAGCAAACTAGGCCTGGTCTTGCCATGAACTGCGTATAAAGGACACTTTGTTTTACAGCAGTATTTATCTTCATTCAGCATGGAATTTTAGCATTATTTAATGCAAACAGTGTGTTCCCGCCCTAGCACAAATGGCATAATTCTGAACCTTTGTGTGATTTATTACGTTATTGAATGACTGACAAATACAAGAAAATTCACATCATCCCTTGAGATACCAAAGGAAGAAAATATTCCCACACCTCAGGGTAAAGCCACAGAAAGGTGAGCTAAATGCATACTCTGAAATGCTTCGGGATCTAATTCTTCAGTGTTTTCATATTCCCTTCCTATTATTTACTGAATTTTAACTTAAGTTAAACTTTGACGATTGTTTTAGGTCTTCTAAACTTGACTCCCCTTATCAGTTTCAGTATCCTCTCTTAATTACAGTCCATTTGTAAAAAGCAGCTCAATGATTTACTCTCAAAGAGTTACTAAGACATTATGGGAAAAGACACTGAAGTTATTAAATTCTGAAAACTCAACAGATAATTAAACTCTCTGAATTACAAATATGTGGTTTGGTTGTTGTTTTTTATTTATTTATTTAGAAGGAGCAACAGCTACATGGGAACACATGAAAGAGACAGTGAGTCTTTAATTTCCAATGGCCATAAGCCTAATCATGAACAGATCAAAGAATAACGTTTTGTTTCTTTGAGAATGACTGTTCCATGACAAAACTCCAGGACAGATGATCAATTAATACTGAATTATGTCTTATACTTGAAACAACTGAAACTACATAAAATGTAAAGTGAGTGTGAGGCCATCTTAGCTCCAGGTACAGTTTGCAGCGACACATACCATTATTTATCTTGGAAACAGGGTAAATGCTGAGACAGTCAGATTTTAAGCTGCATTTAGAACTTTTAATTCAAAGAACATGAACAGTAACACTGCACTACATTACTACCACCTTACCTCTGCCTGCAAGACTTGCTGGGCTGGCTGCAGACCATTTAGATGATGGAGGCCGACTGAAAAAAGTCAATAAATCCAGTAAGTCTCATGTATCAGATGCAGAAGTCAACAATAGAAGAGAGGAAAAAAAAAATCCTGTTTTTTCTTTTTTCCCCTTCAACCTGCTCAGCATAATTTATAGACAAATACTTTAAATAGAGAATGATAAGAAAACCAGAATTCTCTTATCCTTTATATTTTATAAAATTAAATCTTTATCCCAAAGCACTAATCCTTCAGTTACCAACAGGCACATTTTGCTAACCAAGTTCAGGCATTCCAGACTTGGTCACAGAAACATTTAAGGTCATTGGTACGAGGTTTTAAACACAGAGTTGATCTTATAAATCAGCCATCCAACAAGAACAGTGGGAGCTACCCAAAAAGCTTTATTTGTGAAAGACATTACGTGAAGTGGTGTCTGCAGTAACAAGAAAAACAGGTGTCCAACTCATAAGCCTCCCCCAGTCCCAGATGTCTAACGAATTAAGTTACAAATTAAAAAAGGAAATGTTGATGCTTCCAAGCAGCTAGACTCCATTTCCCCTGCTGGAATGTAGAGGCTTCCATAATTTATAAAAGGAGAAAAATCTCATGTCTTTTCCTCTATGTTTTGTCTTCATTTCCTTTTCACTGCAAAAACGAGTAGTTACTGAAACACAATCTTTCAGTCTACTCAAGTCTAATTGTGAGTCCATCCTTTGGCCTGGTTTGGAAGGGTAAAACGCAGCCAGAGAGACCAGGGTCAAGCAAAAGTCTGGTAGAAGAAAACGTAGTAGCATACTCATTGGTTGAGTATCTGTCAGGGAAAGTTTGTATTTGATGAAATAGTTGAGCATTTCATCAACAGTCAAATCACAAGCCAAGTCAGTGTCTCAGCTTTAGTAAAAATAATTCCTCTAATTTTAAACCTAAACGCAGAGAGAAAAGAGATGCCTCATACTGTATATTTACCCCAGTTATTAGCTCAGGTGCTCAACAGTAATACAGAGGTCCGCACCGTTACATGAATCCTCACGGAAGAACATGTGTTTGCAGCTTATTCTGAATAAACCTGCTTTTCTGACATGACTAATTAGTGTTTTGAAGGTCCTGTGCCTCAAGTAAGGTGAGGAGGCTCAGGTAGAGCTCCTGGGTGCATCCTGACCTTACAACTTGCTCCACAAAGATGTCCCAGACAATGGCCACAGTCTATTACAACTGTAATAGGCATTTTATATAAACAGTTTCATATGGGTAGGCAGAAATCACCACATTTCTCTCTCATTCCACCATCTTCTCTAAAACAATTTTGGATTAATGATCTGTGTGAGATGCAAGTTCAGAAAGTCAAAAATCATAGAGGATCAGACATTTAGGAAAATCATACCCGTATTTCCTAATTTAGGCCATACAGGGGGAGTTCAACATCTATACTAAAAGCCAGAAATAAAATTTTGGTTAACAGAGTAAAAATAACATCCATCTGAATGCAAAGTTAGTAATAAATCAATTAAAATTTCAATAATTTTCAATATTGTCACCTCTTCCATTCCTTTCTTATTTCACTCCTTGCTTTCTGTACTGTAGCACTTACACATCTTGCAATATGGGAAGCAACATTTGAAGATTTAAGAGTACTTTAAGATTCTAATTTCCCAGTTTTTAACAGTTTATTACCAGTAACTCATTAACAGCACTTTTATTTTCAGATGGGGAATACAGATTAATTTAAGCAAGAACATTTAATCTTTAAATAAATATTTGTTTGTGGAAAATGAAGTGTTAGCAATTGATTGCATCACAGACAATTATTTTTTTAAATATTTTTTATAATTACAAGTACCATAGGAACGATAAGGTAAACCTCTTGTATTTAAGGCATTAACCAAAAAAAAAAAAAGAAAAAGAGCAACTTCAAATATGGTAGTAGCAGTCTTTGCTTTCAAGTCAAAAGTGAGCAGACTAGCTCTCTGGTTTTGGTAATAAAGCATCTGAAATAGCAGAAGGTTGAAATACTTTGAGGAAGCTTTCTAGCCATTAAAGGCAAAAATCACCACACACTACTACTACCACTACTTCGTATTTCTGCTAAAAAGCCACTAGATTTCTTTTGTTATTGTTACCTAAGCAAACTTTAATTTATTCAGCTCAAGATTGCCTATGCATTTTAATAAACCACTGACTGCAGCATAGACTGACCCTGTAGTAACTGGCATAGCTGCGAAATACTGCTAATACATATTCAGAATTGTGAAGACAGGGAAAAAAACCAACCAAATCCATCTCCAATCTGAATGAATCTCATTCTTGATGCCCCCATGCTTGCCAGTGAAAAGAGATGAAAAAAGTAACACCATTATATGCTTTCCTAGACCTATTCAGCGCATCAGAATGTTGGACATCAATATGAACCTTGAAGATATTTTGGTGTTTAAAGCAGCTGTTAAGGAATGAATACGTGAATACACCATGCTAAAATCCAGTTAAAGACTGCCTGTACTTTTCAACTTGCTGGAGCAACACTGTCATACACCAAAACACCATAGAATAATTTTCTATTAAAAAAATTCAAAGTCACAAAACAGAACTGCAGCTTTTCTGTATTCAACAAGAATCTGGATAATTTGCTTTTGAGAAATTGTATTTGTTTCTTGGCTGAGAAACAGTGAAGTGACCCTTACTTGAGGCTCTCCTGTGAGCTAGAGGATGACCTGTCTGACTGAGGAAGAGACGCTATACTGCCAGAATTCTTCAAGTAGGTCTGAAGGCTTCTTTGATAGGGTGGCTCCAGAGAATTGTACAGAGTCTCAGCTTCACTAGGAAAGTGATTTCTAAGACCCAGATAAGCCCTGCAGAACAGAATAACCACATGTAAATGCTCAATTATTTCCTTTAAAAGGTGGAGTCAGGAAGTAAAGATTACAGAATGAACCATGGGTGGGAGTGAAAGGAACTGAGACTATGTAAAGCATACAACAATGCTCATCAAATCATAAAAGAAACCAGCTACATTGACTGAATTAATCTTTTCAAAATAACTTAAATCTACCCTCTGAATGTCTCACAATCACTTACCAGTTCTGTGGGGAAGCAAAAGGAATTCTTTTCTGGCCTTCTCACTACACAAATGCTGCAGTTGTTTAAAGACTTAATTAATGGGGGGAGAATAATTATGCAGCAATATCAACCTTTTTAATGCTTCTTTCAGTAGAATCATTAAATGCTGCACAACAGTATTGACTGACTCAGCTTTTAGAATGTATTCTGCAAAAGAAACTAGGCCATAATTCAGGACAGAAACATCAGTTTTCAACCAAACTTGGGTTCTCCTCTTCAGCCATGGATAGCAGCTCACCTTGGATTAGAGCCTTCTATCACTCATTTAGCACATGCAATTTTTCAGAGCAAAATTAATCAGAACTCACTTTCTTGCCTCCACTCTTGCTTCTGCATCAGCATCATGAATGCCCTTCTTGATTGTTTCAACCAAGACAGCTGCATGCCTAGAAGAAAGACATTCTTCATGCTATTTTGCTACTACAAATTCTAAAGCAGTAGCTTTACACTTTAATTAACATTTCACCAAGTAAAAAACAGCTGCAATACTAGTTCTTTCCAAGATATGCAATAAACAAACGCTTAAGCACACTGATGACAAAACTGTACCTTCTGTAAAGGTTTAGGTCAGTTTATTCCTTCAATCTAAAAAGATTTTAATCTACTTTTCTGACATACGTCCACCTATCACACTTAAAAAGTTATTTAAAAACACCTTTTTAAAGACACCTGCCTTCCTAAAATGGAAAAACTTTTTCCACTATTACAGTAAGAAAAAGAGAAAAATGAAGACTAAGTTTTCTATCAGCTCTGAAAGCTTTCAGCATACAAGTTCTCAATGTGAATACAAGCTCAACGAACAGCAAAGTACCCATCAGAACACCCACTTGTGAAGATAAATTTTAATTCAAGTTAAGTTTTGTTATTTGGGGGATGGGGGGAGGTGGTGGGTGGGTTTTGTGGTTTTTTTAAGACACTTTGGCATAAATGAAGTGATTTCCCCATTACACCCTTTCTCAGGAGCACTCTGGAGGATAGAGAAATATGACTGTGGAGCTGGATGAATTCTTCAGAGCCTCTTCTGGATGCCCTTTAGTGTCTTTGCTCTTACCCTGTGTTTACAGTGACCATCCTGCAGAACAGATGCATGTACTATTTTCCCATCTATCTAGAGAAGCTACAGTGTGCCCTTACTCATTACCACAAAAAGTCCTGCAGCCTAAGCCCACTTGCCCTCTTTTATAGCAAACACGGCAATTTCCTCCTTTCAGGAGAAAAGACAGATGCTTACCTGTGTACGCACTGCTCACACACAGGATAGGAGAGGCAGAGGGTAAGGAGAGGAGGCCACAGGAAACCAAGGCTGGAACATACAGCTCTCCTTCCCCCTGGCACCTGAATGAGCCACATGACCTGCTGTGCTAGAAAGGCTGTCTATGCCAGAAAGGCTGACCAACACTGAACAATATAATCCAATTAAAGGATTCAATGACAATATTTCTGTCTTAAATTACATCAGCCGTTTATTTTAGGGGAAAAAATATACTGGCTCATACCTTTCCAGTGAATGTGTTTGCCACTCTTGTAGTAACAGGTCTAAAAATTCAAAGGAGCGCCTAAAAACACAGAACAAAATTTATAATTAAATACTAATTTCTCTAATGTGCTTCTGGAATGAACACTAACTTTATTCTTTTCCCCAGAGGGAAATAAATGAAATAAAAGTACATTTATCTGTCAAATATGGGCATTGGTCACCTTATTGTAAAGTTAAAATATTCTGTATATTAAGCAAACATGCAGGCTAACTAATCAAACTTCAAATTAATAGATGTGGTTCAATTAACCATGTGCTGCTCAAGTCACGCTATTACACACACCCTATGCTGTGTTAGTCCCAAAACAACAGACATAAATTAATGCAGTTGAAAAAACTGTACAGAGCATAAAATCTTCATATAAAAAATGTGACAATATAACATTTCTATGGTACTGTACTTCTGTCCCTAACACTATCTCCATCCTTCCATCTGTCACTACTGAGTATGTAGCATAAAGGAAAACATGAGACTAGTAATACAGGGCTCGGCATATAGAAAGCAGTGCAAAATATTTGCTGGCACTGTATTAATGAACTGTATTCATTATGAATTTGGGAATCTTGACAATTTAGCAAACCGCAATTAGCCAAAGGTATACATTTAAACTATGTCTGAAGCAAGGTCCTGATGAAAAATCAAACTGACACAGATTAGGAAGGTATAATTTTCAAACAGGTAGTGAATTTGATTGCCTGAAACTATCACTTTTTCTGGTTATGCTGCATCTTTGACCTTTTGTGGAGGGACAGATTTGATTTTTGCTCTGCACAAATCCTTTGGACACCAGCAAGGCATGGCAAGAAACCCTGAAACGCTTTTCACTATTACAACCGATCTAGTGTTTTGTTGTCTTTCCAAAAGAATGAAAGCACTATGGAGACAATGCCTTCACTGATGCTCACTGGATTGTGAACTGCAGTACCAAAGTCACCTACAGTCTAATGTTTCTCAGTAAAGCCACAGCATCTGAAGGCACTGATGCCCTATGAACTGTTTTACAGTCAAACACAAAGCTGTGACAGGTCAGTACAATCTGGGTTGAGGTAACACTTGCTTTGGATGCAAAGGCAGCTCAGACTCAAAGGAAACAGTGCATACGCTCAAGCTGTTTCCTGCATACATACAGTGGCATCACTTTCAGGACTAGTGTCAGTCCAGAAACACCATTAACTGCTCTTGTGTTATTCAATGCAGAAAACTACACTGTCAAAAAACAATTAATTTTCTCAAGAGCCAATCCAAGTGTTCAAGCATCATGTCTTCCGAGAAAGCAACCTGCTGGAGATGTAGCTAAGTTGTTGAACATGACAACATATGGATGCTGTGTGTCCTAAGGTAGCTGCCACTGTCTCAAGGCTGAAATTAGTTTTTGTAGTTTGCAATTTACTGGGTAACAGTTTTGTGTGTTCAGAGTTCATGGCCATAAATCCTCTAATCTGTTAATTTCCAACATATGATAATAATATTTTAATAAGCAACAGCTTTAATAATTTTCATTTATAATGTACTCACCTTCTAACTGCAACTGATTTTGAGGTACAGTTGCTTGTTATTAAAGGTATGAGTCGTGGCACGTGAGTATGCTAACAATAAAAGGACAAAGCAGTTAACGGGAAAAGAATTCTTGAATTCTGAATTTGTACTGTACTAATTAATTCAAACATAATTAACAACATAATAAAAACTGCAATAATTTAAAATGCTTACCAAAACTAAATCATAGAATACTATTAAGTAAAAGACTGCTGCTAGCATGGCAATTGATTAAAGCTATTTTCTTACAAAAGGTCAAGAAACCACTTTCAATGCCATCAACAATCACATCATGATATGCAGTACTTTGCTGTCAAAAGTCATAATAAGAAGTTCAAATATAGCTGTCTACTCAAAGGAGTTGAAAGCTGATGCTATTTTAGTTTTGCCACAGGAAAAAAAAAAGTAATAGATGCAGCCATCTTAGAAGACAGGGTTACAGAGCAAAAAGTGAATCAATAAATATGAAAATATGGGCATTCTTATAAGGATCAGTATGATTAGTGCTACAAGGACCAAATTTCCTTTAATGCAAAGTATGTCAATAAAGTAAAAAAAGTACTGACATATAAGCAAGCTTATATATCAAATCTATATGGAAACACCTGACGGGAGAAGAAGACCACCTATGCATAAGATAATGTATATTAAATCCAAATGCATTACAGAATTCAGAATTAAAGCTGCCTTACTGCAGCTTTTCTTAACTAATTGTAGACACAAAGCATTACCATTTTAATTCTAATTAAGAGTAATGTGGTTCAACAAATCTATTTTCAGGTAATTTCTTTAGTCCTTTCTTGATTAAATATCTACAGTAAACAGTGTGAAACAGTAGGCTAATTAAAAAAAATCCAGGAGCTTAAGAAGTACAGTACTGAAGAATTCTTACTCTCTCATGTATCACAGCTGCAGGATATAAACACACATCACAAAAAATGCAGAGAGCATCATCAGCTCACAGACTACTGCCAATTTCAGAATTAGGAAGGAATTAATCAAAAATTCTGGAAGAGCCTAACAGTTAGATTTGTTCATCCTGATATACTTTTAAACAGTTTTAGGGGGTTTGTTTGTGTTCAGCATAGTTTGCAACTTGGAAAGAAGCATATGACTTCCAGAAAGGGACAATAGGCAAGTCAAGGGTAAAAATAGTTCTTTCACAGATGAAGAAACCTGTACATTCCAAGTCTTTGGAGTAATCAATGTTGCAATTTCTAGAAAGTGTTTTGCAAAGGAAGCAAAAGCCTTAGGCTTGCTTTCATTCAGTTTTTAAGACATCACATTTCATCTGCTACTCCTTTGAGAATGTAATGGTACGTGCTTCCCCCCAAAACACACTGCAGATCAGCTGACTAACCTGAAACCCGCCTCCTTCTGAAAAAGATTTCTGCTACCATGCCATCTCTCCATGATTCCCTCCCTGCCTCCCACCTTCTTTTTTTTAATTGGTTTCTTGATGTACTAGGAGTCAAGAAAGAAATCAGACTGCAGTGTAAGAACTTCCTGGAGAAGAAATATGAAATCCAATAAAGGCATAAAGATGAGATGAAGATCTTCAGGATCACTGGTATAATACAGCCTCTCTCTTTTCATGTAGACTCACACTACAGCAATTACACAGTAAAGCACCAGGAACTGAACTGGCTGTCACTGGATTCTGGTGGAGTTTTTGAGTAAAACACTGACTCCAAAAACTGCAGTAGCTTAGGCTCTAAATATTCAAATGATCAAAGACCCCCTGACCAATGCTCATTTATTCCAAAGGATAGAAATCCAAAGGGGCATGGGGCTGCACTTCTTTTTGGTATCTAGTTCTTTTTCCACTGAAACCTCAATTTTCTGCCGAAACACCTCACATATGCCATTTATTGGTTGGGTATTTGAACACTGTGGATAGGATTTTCTTGCTTTTATGCTTCTAATCCACTATGTTAAGTCACAACTAGTAAGAACAGAAATTTAAACAAAATCAGCACAACTACAGCTGATGTGTTAGCTTGTCTTCAAATGAACTGAACCAATAAAGCCAATTTAATGTAACTGGTGAATTTTTATTTCATGCTGCTTTACTTATGCTTGATTCGGCTCCTGTGTACAAGACAGTTAGTTGCTTACATGCCTGAGCTTGTCTTATTCTACTGCAAATGGTATTGCTCTCTTACAATTTTAATGATCCTGTATAAGGTGTATTCCTTCCTTCACTCTCAAATCTGTGCCACCTCACAGTGCATTGTAAGAGTCTGGGGAAAAAATTCCCAGGGATTTTGTCTTAGCCCAAGTGCTGATGCAAAGGTCATGCATGCAGAGGTCTCAGAGCACATTCTCAGAGGCACAGACAGAGCAAGTACAGATTCCAAACCATACCGAGGATGGCAACAAAAGGTGTAAGCGATGAAACCTCTTAGGTTTTCCAACAACTTACAAAATTAAAACCACAAATGAGATCATAGTAAATTGCAGTTAGTGCTTGGCATTAAGAACATCACAACTTCTAATGTAGAAACTACAGGCAACCTCCCAATTTATGTGAAACACAAAAATATCAGTACAAATCCCAAAACTCTAAATATCTTACTGAGACACCAGTCAGTAGAAGATGCTCACAGAACATTCAGTAGAAAACAGGATAGAGCACTCCTCTGTTCCATATGCTATAGCTTTAAGGACTCATCTTAGAAAGTCCTTAAACCCAGGGATTCAAGTCTCTGTTGGATTTCTTTTTCATGAACTTGTGCTTTCTGAACTAATCCATGTATGTGTAGCCTCTTCAACATTTTATCATTAACTCCATGGTTCCAAACTTTTTTTTGGGGGGGAGTGTATATGTAGAAATACCTTTGTTTTGTTGTTTGCACTGTTCAAATTCTCACTAGTTTCTTAGCTACTAGCTTAACTTTGTCTTTTCCAAGAAGGCAGTTAAAAGCAGTTACTCTCTGAAACACACTTGGTCTTTTTTCAATTAACGTATTACAAAAAAAAAAACCCCAAAACCATGAAACCAGACTGGCTTTTCATACTTATTTTTCCACCTTTACTATGACAATGCTGCCAATCCATGATATATAGTATTTGGCCACCCATGAGAAACATTACTCCTACGTTAAAGAATGATTTAAAAACCTGTATTTCAGAATAGTTATTATCTCTGCCAAGAGCCACTACCTGAAACTTCCTAGCAGGCAAAGTCAGAGAGGAACACCCACCCGAATAATGAACCTGATGGCTGCACACCCGGAGGTTGCCATCACTTTGGCGCTGTTAGGAACCAGGTTAAAAAGAGTAGGCACAATTGCTTCAGCGCCATGGTCAAACTTGTTTCCCAGAACAGTTGAAAGGTGGCTGTTTAGGAAAAAGAAATACAATTTGTTAACAAATTAATTTCTTAGTCTTAAAATAATGAAGTTCACTGTGTATTTCAAAGATTCATCTTTCCAAACAACAGAATTTATCAATCTCATGATTTCCAGGCACACTAAGAAGTCAAACAAGAATAACTTTATTTCATAATGAAAAACATATACTACAACTGGAAAGCCTAAATTCTCATGTCCATATAAAGTATCATTATATTTCTGCTTTTTAACACACTTTGAGACATATAAACTTAAACTTTTACATAAACTATTGAGGTTTTTTTTCCTTTTGAATGCCAGCAAAAGTCCTAAACTCTCCACAATCAGCCAGCCATAAAATTTGACTCCCTCGTCTGCTAAAGGTTATGTTTTAACAAATATAAAAACATATACCACACATAGTAATTTAACTGCCCATTGGTGACAACAAATGCTTCTATCGTGCATGGAGACTATATAAAAAGAATTTGCAGCCAGAAGCAAATGACACATCAAGTATATCAAAGCTTTAGGGATCGAGGAAAATTCCAAGTTGTTAGGCCTGGATGAGAATATTTACAGAGGTCTTTTACACTACTCCTGACTTCATGTTAGGAAAAGTTACTGTTATTTTCTCAAAGTCTCGATTTCCTTGGAAAGGGCAGTTATATGCTCCAACATCTCCCCTCATTCTGTTCAGTCAGGAGACCAGAATAGCAAAGGTGAACTCTGTGGTGTTCCTGTTTCAGATGGCCACTGAAAATCAGTGGTTACACTAATGTCTTTCCAGAGGACAAATAAGTCATGGAAAACATGGAAATGGAAAAGGCTACTCTGGTTTTCCCCTCTGCCCTTGAATTTAAAGGAGTACACAAGATGCTAACAGTGAAAATCTTGTTTCAGTTTAGCCACGGCATTTAAAATTATCATAGTCATCTGTCTCTTGCCCAGAGAGACAACCTGGAAGTGTTCATGGCCAGGCTGGAGGGGGCTTTGAGCAACCTGGTCTTGTGCAAGGTGTCCCTGCGCTGCCAGGGGTGTTGGAACTAGTTGATCTTCAAGGTCCCTTCCACACCAAACCCATTCCATGATTCCATGAGAGGTATTACCTCAGCAAAATGCTCTATGTTCAAACCACTACAGGGCTATTCATGCTGTCTTTACAAGTAGTCCTTGTGAAGTGCTATGCCAGTCACCCAAGCATAAGTCATCCTAAGATAAGTTCCCAATATTATTCACAGCAGTTTGTATTAACCTGACCTAAGTATTCGGTGCAATGATGGTAAATGGTTATTCACATACAATCTGTTACACGATTATCAACTACGTGTATCCCCTAACAGGACAAATTCCT
>WEKY01000537.1:19106-35392 GCA_013390045.1 Picathartes gymnocephalus | reverse complement strand
TTTTATTTATATATTTATTTTATTATAATTTTAATTTATTTCCAAGTCTTAAGTTTCGGCCTTTTACTCTCAGCCTCATGAAAAATAACAGAATGATGGTTTATGGAGACAAGGCATGAAGTACCTAGGCATGTAAAAATGATGGATGTAGGTCAAAAAATCTATATATCATTTTTAGTATTTTTATAATAATTTTCTTTAAATGGGGTGGTTGCCCCCTTCCCCTCCTCCTCTTCTTCTCTGCTGTCTTTAGAGTTGACAAGATATTCTGATATCCTCATCCTTGTAATATCTAGACCTATAAAAATAATTAACTTCTCCCACCTTAGAAATATAGAGACAGAAACAGGAGTGCTTCACCCTGTAATTTATAATATTGCAGCACTGTCCCTTAATGTTGTAATCAGGCCTGCAAAGTCTTATCATGTTGTAGAATATAATGAACTTACTTATTCATTTCAACATCACATTTCATCTTAGTTGTTCTCCACATTACTTGCTTGTCCCTCCCCTTTTCTGGAAGAGTGGCAAGAACACAGAAGTTTTCTCATTCTTTCTTATTCCTTTCCTTCACCTTCCTTTACCTCAGGGCTTGAGCTGAGTCAAAAAACTGATCCAGGAGGCTGGAGGCTCATTTGCCTCTGCTACCTAGGAATTTAAAGGTGTAGTTTTTACATTTTTTTGGTGTGTTTTTATGAATTTATGAAACCTAGTTATGTGGTTTACACCAATAGGTTGAGGAAGCACTTGGCTGCCTGAGGAGGGACAGTGGCAGGACTGGAGGCAGAGGATGCTCCCTGCTTCCCATGCAGAGCCCCTGCGTGGCCTTGCTGCTCTGAGCATTTGTGCCTCAAATGCTGCCACTTGGAGCAGTGCTTGCCAGAAAGTGGTAGGGAGAATTGGGATGGAATGCCCCAGCCCTGGAAGGGTTCAAGGTCAGATTGGCCCAGACTTTGAGCGACCTGGTTTAGTGGAAGGTTTCCCTGCCCATGGCACGGTGGTTGGAACTAGATGGCCTTTGAAGGTCCCTTCCCACCCAAACTGTTCTATAATTCTATGAACTAGAATTGTTCCTGTCTTCCTTTTGCTTGCCTAGTAGGGAATGGAGTGATGAATCTCTCTTTCTGACCCTCAAAGCTGTCCATATTTAATGTAGGATTCATTTCATAACAGCTTATCCAATAGTGATGATTTTGGCTTTTTTTTTTCCTGAAGGAAATGTTTTTTTTCTGCATTTCATTAGAGATTATGATTAAGAAACAGCTCTGGTCCCTCAAGATGGAGCTGAGGCCTGATCCTGACTCTTTCCCTTTTCTGTGTAGGAGCAATGCAAGGATTTGTTGGGAGTGATGGCCATGGGGAGGGCCTAGCTCTACTGTAATCTTTGCTCCTAGCATCTCTTGCATTTTGATTTTTCAGAGCATGTCACAGGTCTCTGGCATTGGGTCTGCCCATTTCTTGGGCCAGACATATCTAAAAATGTTGAAACTCACCAGCAGAAATGTATATTAAAATTTATTTATTTTTTTAAATTATGCCTTCATGGTGTTAAGCATTTAATTAACTTGTGTGATTTTTAGCCCTGCTGAGCCCCTGCTCGGCATTTGTGGACTGGGGGTTTGGGTGTGCAGGGGATGTTTTACAGCCAGCTCATCTCTCCATCAGGTATTCTGCTAATGCACACTGACACATATTTTGTGAAGCAACATTCAGTCTATTTATTGACCCCCTGCCCTCAAATGCATACATACAGCAGAACATTCCAGCTTATATTTAATGCTGAAACATTTGTAAGTACTGTATATCCTATGATCTATTGGACTAATGAAAAAGAAGGTTTATCACTGCAGTCCAGTGTAAATCTGCGGATAACCTTACTGTACAGTCAATTTATTCCTTTAAAAGGTTTATTCCTTTATCAGGTGTTTGTAGAAGGTTTCACCGTAAGTACAGCAGAGACATAATTTGCTGTGGGGCAGATTTATTTGTTTCAGAGGGTTATTATTTTAACAGTCTGATAATCACTATGAGTATGTTTCACCATTTGGTATTTCTGTGTGTATATGAGAAAGTGTCTTTATTCATTCCCCGAACAGGTTCATTTTCTTATCAGCTATTCATTTTAAAGAGTTTTATTACATATGCAGAGTGTGTAGGGTACTAGAATGCAGTAATTTTATTAAGAGATTTATTTAATGCCAGGTATTCATTTAGCTGGTGTTTGCTGTAACACAATCATATGCTTTCACCTGGCCAATTTTCTTTACATATCACAGTTTGTTGTGAACAACACTTACCCTGCATTGCAGCCTCCAAATTCCTTTTTTCTTCCTTTTAAAAAAACTTTTTACAGGGAACTCCCCCACACTCTGTACCCTTTCATTTATTTTATTCATCATATATGATTTTTTTAAGCCTCAGTTTCAGGGAGAGGGGATCTTGTGAAGTGTCTTTTTAAAAATGAATATGCTTAAAGATTCTGTTAAGAGGATGTTTCAGAAATGTCTCTCTGTCACCTAGGAATTGCTTGAGTCTCAGCACACAGTCAGTGACTCACTGGAGAAAAGCAGTAGGAAGATGATCCCAAAATAAGACTCTGGTTTACTCAGAAACTATGTGGTTCTGGTGTTTTGCTACAATTTATCAATTTTTATGTTATGTAAATATTAATTCAAGAAAGAAGAGGAAAGAAACTGTGCATAAACTCCAGGTGATGTCTGTCTTTAACTTGGCATAAAATGAAGCTATAAAATAGGGGGAAAAATCCACTTGCATCACTAAGTCTCATGCTGGGATAAAAAAGTCTTATTTGAATATTCCTAATGTCCAGAGGTGTTTCAGACTGATTTCATAGGAGGAAGTCTTGGTTTCTTGGTGGTTTGCCTTTCTTTTCTCACAGCTGTCTGTAAGAAAAGAGTTGCATTAAAAAAAGCTATGAGCCTTCTCTGCTCTGTGCTCTGGAGCAGCTGGAGGTCATGGAGAGAGGCAGAGGATGGTGCTGCACATCCCTGGGGCCCAGGTGCAGATTTCCAGGCATGTAGAACACTTTACTTTGAATTACTTTCTTGAGAAAGAGTTTGTCTATAGCAACGAGTTTCTCTGGTCCAGAGAACGTAGGAATCAGTGAAAACTTCTGAGCTCAGTTCGTGCTGGGTCAGGCCCTGAACTGCAGGGGGTTATTCCTAGCAACTTCCCAGCATAAAAAAACTAAACTGGAATTTTCTGCATGACACCACAGCTGTCTTCTGACTTCTTATTTGTCTCATTTCTAGAAGAATGTTTCTTGATGCTTGAGTAGACTCAAAAATGCAAAAGCATTTTTGTCAGCAGCAGTCAGTCATGTTTAATATTGAGTTTTCTGAGATCACTGGGAGATCCTGTATAATTAAAGAAATCATATGGTTGCCTTGACCCAGAATCTGGAATCCATATTTATTCAGAGATTGAAATATTTAGTGGAGATAGAAACTTTAGAGAATTTCTGAGCATCTACACAGCCATACTAAGATGAAGACTCATACTTGGGCCTTTTATTTAAATATTTTTTGATAGAAAGTAAGAATTTTACTTAGAGCTTGGCACTTGACAACTTTCAGACATAGGATCAAAGTTACATCTATTTTTAAAAATTTCTCTGTAAATGTCTTCTAAATATATATTTTGATCTCATGATGCACATTGGTTTTAATTTCCCAGTACTTCCTAGAGTTTGTGTTATCTTCTAACTTTTTTTTGGTGCTATTATTTTCCCATTTTCTGTGTTGTCTAAGCCAACTTTTCCTTGAATTGCCTGAAACTTTTTCAAATAGGGAGACAACTATTAAACTTAGCAGTATTTCATTCTAATAAAGGAGCAATATAGCTGCAACCATGTTATCAATACAAGATCAAAACTATTGATGAACATGCAAAAGCAAATCAACATTTGTCTATTAACAGCATAGTCCATTTAACAGATGCAATTAATATAATTTAAACATTCAACCAGACATCAGGTAACATTTGCTGCTTTTTTCTTTCCATGAGATGTCCAGGGAATGGTAAAATAACCTGCCAAAATTCATTGAAAATTACAGTATTTATTTCCCAGATATTTAGAGTAGGGAGTCAGTGTTAGAGCTGATCAAAGAACTCAATTTCCCCAGAACATTTGGAAAGTCTTTCTCATTTGTGCTGAAAGAAATCACAGTTCTTCAAACTTATTTTCTAAAACAGAGCTATGTTAAAATAGCTGCACTCAAAAGAGCAGAGTTTTGTTTAGTTTCTTCCCTGAGGTTTTGGAGAATCCATCCTGATTCATGAAACATTTTTCTTGATAAATTCTTGAAATGAATATTTAACTGCAAAGCATTTACATCCTGACAAAAATGTATCTTCAGAAGAAGGAATGTTTAATTGAAAATGTTCTTAACAGCTCTAGTCTGAAGGAAACTACCCATCAGTTTGCTCTTCACTGACTCATTAGTATGGTATTAAATTTATGACTACAGTGAAAAAAATCAGCTGTGGGTAATTGAACCCCTATTGTAAAGAACTGTGTTAAAATGTACTTAGTTATGCTATAGGCTAATGTTATTTTATTAAGTTTCCTAAGAGAGAATTAGCAGTTAAGTTTTCTTTTCATACTGTTAATTATTACTCTTGATACTGCCATGCAACCTCCTCGACTCACTGAGACTTCTCAGTGAGCCTGGATTGTGACAAGTGTGCTTCTTAGAGGGTTAATAGCATCAAAAAGGAAGAAGCAGAGAAGAGTTAAAATGGTACAAGTGGGAATGTGTAACGTTGGGTGATGGACCCAGAGTCAAGTTTTTCCCAGGTGATGTTTGCTAGCTGAAAAGTGATGGTGATTTTCCTGGGAGTGTGAAAGATAGCCCAAAGACAGTGCAGATCCAGCTGCTGAGTTCCGTCTGGAACTATGTGAAAAATAGGTGATTTTTATTGTGGGTTACATCGGTTCAGACAGAAGTTTTCGTAAACTTTCAAATGTTTTCAGTGTATGAGTCAAAGGAAAAGCCCTGCATTATTGCCCATAATGTACCTCCTCCTGCCTGATTCTGGGAATTAAATTGCCATCAGTTTTTGCAAAGTTTGAAGGAATGTTGCCTAGGCATACCCAGTCCTGTGGGGACAAACCAAAGCACTAGGGTCGAACCCTTATATTTGTGATTCTGCTTTTCACATGAGAACTGCATCAAGACCCCCTAATACTGGCTGTGAAGAAATATTCCTTTCACCCCAGCAGAACCATCCTGATTTACAGCCACCTGCTCCTGCTGCCCATTTTCTAATGACACCAGGACTTAGTTGCCTGCTTTGGCTCCATTTCAGGCTGAGACCAGCAGACAGAGAAGGTTAAGAGAGAACAGGTCCAAAGTTCTGAAAACCTCAAAGCTCAATGCAAAAATCCCACTGCACACCCAGGTTGCATGTTTTATACTGCAAATATATGACATTGCAGTGGTCCATCAGTCCTTAACCATATCCTTACTCAGGATATGAATGTGTGTGTGAATGCATATGGATTTGAGGGAAGTGACTGCTGGGGATTTTTTTCTTCTTGTCCAAGTGCTCCTATACCAGAGATAAGACTGTTTTGGTAGCCTCAGCTGTTTTATTAACAGTGGAAGATTGCTCTGAACAGCACCTACTCCAAAATTGTTTTTGGAATACCAAGCAATGGTCCTTGCACAACTTCCCTTGACAGATTATTCTTGTGTGCTTGCGCTGAGAATTTTGGTAAGAGCTAAGCAATGAGATTAAGACCATGCTTGTTTTCAGACTGTGATATTTAGGTTTGATATTCATGTGAGCACAAGTGGTAAATGTTTTTTCTAGATGCGGCCTCTGCAATGTGGGGTTTTTGGGTGCCTTCACATTTTTTGATAGAGAGAATCAAGCCTTTACACAAGTCTTGTGAAGCTTCAGTAAATCCCTATGGAAGTTTTCACAATGAAAACAACAGATCTGTAGACTTTTTAAAAGGAAATGAGAACATTTTGAGTTATGAAGTTATTAAAAAGTTTGAAGCAACCAAAGAAGCTGAAAATAGCCTTATAACGCAACTAATTATTATTGCTTTTATACATGTAATATGTATGCAATTGTATAATAATTTTATATTAAATACAATTATTTTATAGTCTGCATATAGTCAGAGATCAGACCCACTCAGAGAAATAATCCATTTGGCTGTGAGGGTCTACTGGAATGATAGTCTGTGCTTGCTACAAGTCTGAGAATGGCTCAGAGCAGAATCTTTTGTTGAATGAAAGGATGCTCTGATATTAAGTCTGTTTCAACAGCTGAATCAAACTAGAGCTTCGTAATTCCTTGTGATTTGCAGTATCAGTTTAAAACTGAAATGTTATTTGATCAGATTTGAGGATGTTAACTTCCACCTTCTATAGCACTTTATCTGCACCTGACGATGTCCTGCTGAATAACAATTCACTAAAGAATGTGTATCAACCTGAAGTGATTTAAAAAGAAGAATTATGCAAATGTTCTCTCTTTATTTGGCTGTGCAGTGAGAGATCTTTCAAAGAAAAGAATAAGATGTAATTTCAACACACTTAGAAGTGGTGCTTCCAGGGGAAAAGGAAGTATTTGAAGATGCAATTTGTAGACAGAAGTATTGTGCTAGAATGTGTAAATTGATGATTATTTACTAGTGAGCCTGTGAAGGAAAGAAACATGTACCACCTTTTATCAATTGATGGTTGCTGCATGAGAAGCAGAAATCATGGTGTTTTTTACAGTGTCTATTTTCACTTCCATTGCTTGCCAAGGCTGTAATGTTGATCTCTCCATTTAAGTTGCAAAACTAGAAGAAATAATTTAATACGGCAGCTTTCTGCTCTGCAGAAGCTTGAACATCTGGAATAGCATCACTCTGTAATACAGATTACATTTTTTAACACTCTCCCAAATTATGAATTATTGTCAGCAGAACTATTTTCACCTGGCTAAAGGTTAGAAGGCATTTTTAAGTTTTGAAGGAAAAATTAGATCTTGCACCTCTGCATGGGAAGGAGCTCAGCTGAGGTCCTTGTCTCTGAGGAGAGGTTCCAGTATGGAACTGGGGTCGTGTTCCCTTTGCTCCTCATCCTCTGCCCCTTTGAGTCTTGTGTCTGCCTTTGCTCCTCTCCCATGGAAGAACAGAGGCAGCACTGGGGGCTTGAATCCCCAGAAATGAAAGCAGGCCTGGAACCCATCTCTTGCCTTGTGGGCCAGCCTGAAGGGCAATTAGGTGGTGCAGGAGAGCTCCCCATAGAGAGAAAAATTCACTAAGGAACTTCGTTAAGATGTTTAGGGTATGGATTTTTAGAATCTTTAAGGAATGAATCTCTCCTTATCCTTTCTGCCACTTGCCAGCTCAGCATGTGATTGCATGGCTGAGAGCTCAAGCATTTGTGTGCAGCATCTGGGCTGCAGAAGCCATCCTCATTTTGGACCTATAACACCAAAACATCTGTCCAGACAATGGTAATGCATAAGAGCCCTGATGTCCCTTAAAATAGAGAGCACAAATATGATGAGACGTGTTTGAAACATTTCTTATTTCTCTCTGGAGAGAAACATGTCACAAGAAGCAATGAATCAGCATACTTAACACTTCTTTATATATAGATATTTAAGGGATTATTAGACTTTTTCTGGATTTGGCCTGAAAAAATCCAAGTAGAACAGAAGATCCAAATTATCACCAGTGCAAGAGACCCTTTCAGCTGTATTATCTCTAAGAAAAAATGCTTTCTTCATGCCAGTTCTCTGATGTACGCATTGCTGTAGATACGCCACTGTTTAAAAAATGGGCTGTTTACTATTTGGATAGCTTCAAAGAGAGAGTTTTTCCCCCCTGGAACAAAGCTCTTCCTTAGCAAGATAAGTACAAAGTGTTTAATAGTTCCTCTCTTCTTCGCTCTCAAGATTTCTCTTTCTCTTTTTCCCTTTATCTCTGCCTACTCATATGTATTTTTAAGGGGACCCGATACGCCGGTGTCATACGTTCACACCATCTTAATAAATGATGCCACTTCCATGTAATTAATGGAAAGACAGTGATA
This sequence comes from Picathartes gymnocephalus, assembly GCA_013390045.1. NCBI lineage: Eukaryota > Metazoa > Chordata > Aves > Passeriformes > Picathartidae > Picathartes > Picathartes gymnocephalus. The sequence continues at coordinate 27,323 of WEKY01000537.1, read as the reverse complement.
CCATTAGGTCAGATGGACCAAGTGCTATCTGAGTTACTGCAATATCCCTAGCACAAGCTCTCTCTTCCTCAAGGCAGAGAAGGGATTTGTACCCTCTCCATGCTTTTGCCCCCTGGGACCTTATTTTATGGACTGTGCAAGATAAAGGAGCCAAAGGAGGGGAAAGGAGTGAGGGTTTTCTGCTGGGCTGAGAGTGCCAAACACCAGCTCTGAGGTATCAGCGCTGTCTTGAACATGAGTGCAGAGAAAGCTCCACAGGACACAGTCTAATGCTGTTGAATTTCTCAGTAGAATCCTAGAATGGTTTAGACTAGAAGGGACTTAAAGATCATCCCATTTCAACCCCCCACTGCATGGTCAGGGACACCTTCCCCTCGACTGGGTTGCTCAGAGCCTCATTCAACCAAATTTTTAAAGAATATCTTGTTATTATTAAAAGTTTCTCTTTCTCTGCCTTCAACCATCCTGGATTATTTTTGGTACCTTTAAAATCTTTCTGGTTTGCTCACACACTTACTTCAACAACCAGAGCTGTCTTTAAATATTTAGTATGCTGCCAGGATTTCCTTCAAGTGTTATAGTGAAAAGTTCCATGATCATTACTGGGTTCATATATTCTATGGCAGAATTTTTTCTTTTGCTGTCTGGCTGGTGTAGACTAGCCAAATCAATCTTAACATGAACAATTAATTCCAGAAAAACCATGGCTAAACAAGAATTGCAGTAAATTACATTTTTCTTGCAGAGAGTAATAGTAATCCTGTCGTAATACTTGTGTATTACTTGTCTTGGGGTGATTTTAAAAAGTGTTGGAAGTAATAACTCTGGAGGGGTGTAAATTTGATTGAACTAGGAGTTTAGTCTGGTCTGCAGTTTGGGCTAAAGCCTGCTGGTTTCTTGCTCCTATCTTCTGAAGATCTCTTATTATTCCTGGCTGAAATGTCTACAGAATGTTTGCATATATATAGTACTAACAAGATAACATCATTATGCTTTTGTATTTTTTTATATGTTAGATGTTTTAGGTGACTAACATTTGTTTTATCTTACAGATATGAAACAGCACATCTATAACTTGCTGCTGTATTGAACAGATTAGATATCAAACAGGTATTTTAAATGAAGTAGGTTTGGATTATAACTGTATAAATGAATTGAGTATCAAGAAATAGAACTATAGAAATATTTCTCAAAAAGAAAGGAAATGGTGTATAGCTTATAACCACTTTCTTTTTTCATTGTGGTTTAAATAACTAATCTAAATATGACTTAAATATAGTAATTTTCCATTAAAGCAACTGAATATGAAGCACACCAGAATGAATTGTTGATGTTACTCAGATTTAAGGTATTTTTTAAAGACTTGCTGGCACTGAGATACTTATTTCTGTGAATTTTTAGAGTGCTTCAGGATGGTGCCACTTGGCCAGGGTCTAAGCTGCAGAAATGGAAGAGTTAGAAATAATGAGATGCCCAAAGATATTTTCTAGTTAGGTTTTCTGTTGGAGGTTATAATGAAGTCACATTCTTGTGTTAGCATGCCCGGGAGCCTTTGGCCAAAATACCCATGAATTATATTCTTAAGGCTTTTTTCACTTCTGAAGTAAAACATGAAGAGCAGAATGCTTGTGAAGCATAGAGATCTGATAAAACTGTTTCCTATCTAATTTACCCATCTTTCTTGACCAGTTCTTATCAAGCTTTCTTCTAAGCAAGGCCCACTGCTTAGAAGAGGTAGATGGTTATGCCAGGATATTCAGCTTTGCCCTTTGGGCATTTTGTGTGCATGTACATATTTAAACTTAGTTAAACAGGGGTAAATTTTTTTTATCGTATAATGAAATAAATACCTGGAAACCTTGCAATGTTTGATAACAGTATTCTTTTAAAACATTTGTATTTAATACCAAATGAAAGAGAAACAAGGTGAGGATGACTTACTTTTGTCAAATGGGGAATAGAAATGAGGTGTGGACCAGTAATAGCATCATGCTGGATTTTTTTTCTATTGAAATCTACTCAGTAGTCTGATATTTTAATTTATTCGATTAAACTGGTGTGTCAGGACAGAGCTCCTTGTTTTGGTGTGTTTCAGGCCATGTGGAAGCCTGGACAAGAAGGCAGCAGAAGGCTGTATGGTATCTTGGATGCAGGGAGCTGAGGAAGAGAGGGACTGCTAAATAAGCCAGATAACTATTGTCGTTGAAACTGATAGTGTTTCTGTTCCCTTGGTGTTTCTTTTAAGCAGATTACACCTTTTCAGTTAGAGTCTAGGACAGCTTGATTCATTGAGCCCTTCCTACACTCACTTGGGTATGATGCATTCAGATTACAATGCTTGGAAGAAGTTTGTTTGCTCTGGAGTGCAATTATAGTTTTTTACTAGTATTTATAGAGCTTCATCTGATATATCACAGCAGATTGCCATAAAAAGTACCAGCAGGTCCTGCATTCTGCTGCCTGGATGTTAAACAAAGAATACAATAATCTTGTCTTCTACAAGCAACAAACAGGTTCTTTGCAAGCCAGTGCTTTGGCTTTTACTTAGTGCTTAATGTTTTTGTTCTTATTCTAATTGCTCCTGCTTATTCCTTACTAAGTCTTTCTAAGAAACAGGGGTAGTTGTAGACAATTTAGAACATGACAATGCAACAAAGAAAATATCCTTTCAGTTAAAAAGGTTAGGACATTAGCATCAATACTTTTATTTAAGTAATAATATACAACAAGATGTGCAGTTATTTTGTAATAGCAGCAGCCATGGGGAATATGGTGAATTATTAGGACTTTTTTGCAGACTTTTTTGCACACTTTGGTGCTTTACAGGTTCAGGTAATGATGAAAGAGGGATGGAATTTCTGCACTTTGTACCAATTCCATCAAAGATTTTCAAACAATAAGAACAATAGTGGCATAGAATCCCTAATTTTATAATTACTGAGTTTTCCACACAGTAATCTATAGACACATGGACATGCCCGTCATGTGCTAATGAATGTTTTCATTAATGAGTAAAAGCAAAGCTCTGATAACTTTATTAGCACAGCAACTTTGTCAAAACAAATAGGAGCGGTCACAGAATAAAAATGCTCTCCAACATACCAACCTAAAAGTCTCAAGAAGTTGATTGTGTCACATGCTAAATGCACTGGCTCCAATCCAGGAACACATTTGAGCCAGTGCTGGACCCCAAGGCTCACAGGACCACTCGTGTCCTCACAGGTCAGTGCTCTGGTGAAGTGGGGACAAGAGGGTCAGCGTGTTGCAGAGCTGAGCTGTCACTGAAATAGGACTGAATAGGAAGCAGGACACACTAAATAGGACTGGTGTGGTGAGCCAGATGCTTTGGTGGGACAGCAGATTTTAGGTGTGAATAATTTGCAGTGCACCAGTGTGATGGGGTAGGTGTGTCTCTGGTGGGTCAGTTCACTGCATGTCAAAGCTGGTGCCACCACCTGGTGATGGATGTCAAGGAAGTGCTGTACTGGAAGTGTTAGATGCTTAAGTACATATGTTGGATAATGTGCTAAAATGTGGCACACTTTCTTTAGCTCTCAATTTAATAAAAATATGGAAATGTTATCGACTGACATATGTCTGCTCTTCAAAGGTAGCAACACAAGATCCACAGAGCTGTGCTTTCTGCTTCTAGTGTGTAATTCAAAAAGGATTAATGTGAGCTGGCCCAAATTTGCTTTTTTGGATTGAATGTGATAGTTTTGATATTTTCAATGTTTTAATTTATAGGCAGAGTACTTGTGACAATATTTTCCCCCTCTCTATGGGAAACAATTTCTGAGTGTATACATAAGCTGTTTTCAGGTTGAACCCCCAGATATTACTCCAGATATTATTTGGAGGAGGTGTGTTCTGCCAGATTCCAGCTGAGGCCAGGCTCTGGTGGTATTATAGTTTCAAAGGTGAAACACGGTCTCCCTGATTTGACAGAATTGATGTAAGTATTGACCAGTGGTCAGAGAATGAAACTTGGTGCCACCATGTGCCAAAGACATAGAGATGAAAGACAAAGTAAGCAGGAGTAGAGATTTAAAACTAGATTGTTTTATTTTTCTGTAATTAAATATTAAGTTTAATTACAATTTCAAAAAATATTAAATCATTTAAGAAATATTTCAAGCATTCTATTTTACAGGTTTCTGGAGAAAGTGATTTTTCATTTAAAAAGCCTTAATTTTAACACAGAAAAAGGGAAAAGTATTTGATTTTTGTCTGTTTTTTGGTAAATGCTTGGTTACCCATGCATTTTACTGTTTATAAATCATGGGAAGAAAATGTACTGAAATGCAAAAGAATTTTTCAGATGCTGATGTCCAAAAAGAAAATTAATCTTTGCAGTTTTTAGTTTGGCTAGGAGCTCTAACAGTGTTGGTAATTCTAGTCACAATGACAAAAAAAAAAAAAAATCCATGTTCATCATATCAGAAACTGTATCAACCAGTTCCACCTTGGAAAACTCCCAGCACCATTTCTTGGAGCAGGGCTTTGCCTGATGAGAGCTAAAGGGTTCTCCATCACCAGCCCTGCCTGCAAGGAGGACATTCCTCTTCCCTTTATCATCAAATCCTGTTCTTCTGTGTTCCCTTTTTCAGTGGGCTTGTGATTCAGGGATAGTCAGTTTCTTGTTTAGGCTTAACACGAAGATTTTTATACAGCAGGGGTTACTGAAGAATTTATCTTTTAAGAAACAACATGCATATACAGAATTGTAGTGCATGTGTTTTGCAAACAGCACTGAGAAATAAATGGGTCACTCTGGGGCTTTCCAACCTAAATAATGTCTTTTTCATGTCTGTCTCACTTATATGAGCTATTCTGCTGTACCCTCATATATTTCTTGTTTTGAAGTTTGGGGAGATATATTTTTTGTTTCACTGTATTGCATCAAGAATATTTTTAAAGAGAATTAATTAAATTGAAGAACTACAAAATATTCAAAGATGTAGCATTCTTAAACCTGGGACAGTTTTAGAAGGCTTTACAGGATATAAAAATATCAGAAAACAAGTTCTTGACAACAAAAGATGATCTTATTCCCTATCAAGGACAATGATAGAACAGCAATCTTGGGTAGATTTGATATACTTTGGAGAGCAAAATTGTTATCAGTAGGAATTCAAGATAAAGTTTACTGTAGAAAAGCCCTACTGACAAACTTAGCAAACATCAGCACTTCCTATGCCAGAAAGTATAAAATTAAATGGTAAAGCAGGCACCAGAAGGCTAACATTAAAGGATGGTGAAAGGGAATTGCTCCTGTTCACATCCTGAAAAATAAAAGTGTTCACAGGGTTTATTGGAGAAAAAGGAAATCTCATTTCCATACAACTCAGATAAAAAGGAAAGCTACATTTCATAAATCCTGTGATGAGTCCTTTATGTCTACAAAGTTTGGCCAAGGGACCAAGTTAGTCTTTTAAAAACGAATGGATTTTCTTTAAACCATGAAAAAAAGGAAAGAAAAAAAAAAACCAGGCATGCTCTTGATCAAAATTCTCCACAGTAGATTACCTTCGAGTGATAAATGAACTCCCAGAGAAGATGAATGAGTGGCATGAACCCCTGTATATACTATTCACTAACTGCAGGAAAGATCTTAATTCAGCTGAAAGGAATTCTGTCTTGGAGGCCTGTCGAACTAAAGAGACAGAGCATGGATGATTACATTCAGCATCTGAGAAACCTCAGCATAATTGAATCAACTGGGTTACATCTAACTGTGGGAAAGATCAAATGAGTAAGTGAGAGGTGCAAGGTAGAGAGACTTGTTCTGCACTCTTGGTGACTTGACCAGAGATGGAAATGGACTGTACTTGAATGGAGAGGATGGGGAGGTAGGGTTTATTAGAAAAATGAATACTAGACAAAGGAGGTGAATTGGAAGAGAAGTGGATGTTGAAGCTGGCACAATCAGAAAACCAAACAAATAAAAAAATCCAGAGGCCGACCACAGGAAACTGATTTAGAACTGAAAACTGCTTTGCTTGACCGAGCAATCTCAGCTAGACCCCTGTGCTCCCTTTGAGATGAATAGTCATTTTACTCAAGAATTTTACCAGGACATGAGTACCAGTTGCAGAATTAATTTCTTTGTAATACAATTGGCACAAGTATGGTGGAAATGTGAGAAATGGAGCCAAAACTCTTGAGTTTGAGCTCAGTTTTCATGCTGGAGGGCTTGCTTTGGCCAGGATGATGCTGGGGATACCTTGGTTTCTCCGTGTTGTCCCTGCTCCTCTCCTCCCCAGCAGAGGGAGGCTTGGATATGCTCCTCCCAAAATTGGGAAAAGCCATTGTCTGGGCATCTTTATCATGGCAATTTGTCATGGAGGGTAAAGAGGAAAGGTAAAGATGGTGTTGGTCCTGAGAGCTGTGCTTGTGGCTTCCCTTTGCCGAGGAGCAAGAGCAGTGTGGGTGCTGCACCAGTTTTTTATAATTATGTAGCATATTTCTAGTGATAAAGGGTAAACGTTTAGCAGTTACTAGCTATCCCAGTTATGTTACAACTAGTAGATAATATCTGTGTCCCCTGAATTTCCTTTCTGCTATTAGAATATGTTCTTTCAAATAGCAAACTGCATATCACTTACTAATCTGGCCATTGTGTAACTAATACAATAAATATGTCTCCTGTAAAGTGCAGTGAAGTAATGAGCAATTTAATGAGTTAAGCAAAGAAAGATAGAAAGTGAAAATAAGAAACCATGGAAACTAGCTCACTAATCCTAGCAGAGTGCCAGCAGACTAATGAAGACAGACGGAGAGTGAAAATGAGAATAAAAAGGAGAAACAGCTCACTGAAGGCAGAGATACAAGATATCTGTGTCTTTAAAAGATTTCTGTGTTTGCTCTTTGCACTAAGCCAACATTTCCCCTTCCCACAATTGCCAGAGAATGGTTTTCTGTCAAGGAAAGTGAGTCAAAAATGCTGTTTGTAGCCAGATCCTTTTACTGGCCTTTGATTCCTGATCTCACAGTCAGTTGAAAATTGCAGGTAAGTGGTAATATATGGAGATGTTAGTAAGCTGACCCCTCTTTTCTTCTTCCTTTTCTTCCCCCAGATTAAGAAGTGGTGAATCAGCATCAAAACTCCATGACCCCCCCACTCTCAGCTGTGATGAAAAGTCTGCTGTCTTCCCTGGTTTGGTGAATAAAACCAAGTTCAGGGAAGGCTGTTTCTTGCCTGGGGTCCACTGCAAACCCAGAGGTGCACTGGACACACTGAGGTCTAAATCTGACCTAAGATCTCTTGTGTAATTTATGGAGACATTGATGAGTTCCCAAAAGGCCTGTATCAGCATCACTTAACTTGTACTTCTGAGTGCCTTTCTCTCTGAAAGAGGTGACTGGTGCAGACTTGGTGCCTAGAAGGTAGGACAGTTGAGTCTTGAATTCAAATCTCAGGGATAGCCTCAGTGGAGGGAGGATGGAGGAATCTTCAGTTGGTTAGACCCAGAACATCAGGTTGGTTTTGGGATGCAGCTTTGATTTGTCCTTCCCCTTGGGCACTGCTGTGACACATGGGCAGCCTGTGCTGTCCTCATCTGGAGACACCTTTGTAGGTGGGAACAGCCCCATCACAGCTGCTGCAGGGTCAGGATTTGGTGGCTTCAGTAGGAATTACTCTGAAATTACTCTGGCAGTTAAAACAGGGCTGGAGCAAAGGGTTTTGCGAAATCAAAACTCTTCTTGATATTCAGAGTTGGTCAGTTGGTTATATTTTCCATTGGATGAAAAATCTTTTAATTTCATCTCAATAATTATAATTTCTAAGCCTGAGGAGTAGGGAAAATGATAGGTTTCACATGGTATCTAATTAGTGATGTATAAAAAAGGTGTTCATCATTTTGTGATTGTGCTTTTAATTTTTGTGCAGATTTTTCATGTCTCTCTCCCTTCCCAGTAGTTAAATACAGGAAGACAATCAACATTTCTCCATTTCTTTTCATACTTCACTATATCCAATCAATTATTTAAAAAACCTTTAATGTAAGTTTTAGCTGTTTTATGGATCTGACCAAGAACCTTGGATTCATCCTGCTGTAAGGAGAAAATTATATTGGGAGAAAATTATATGTATCAGAGCTCAGGTAATGGTATATTCATTACTGAATTCTGGATCCTTTCTTACGTTTGTGAAGAGAAAATTATTCAAAACCAAAATTTAATTTTCTGCAAGTCTCTCTCTTTTTTTTTTCT
>WEKY01000537.1:1375-18776 GCA_013390045.1 Picathartes gymnocephalus | reverse complement strand
ACATTTTAAAATATTAAAAAATTATTTTTATAAATATATCTTACTTCTGAATTAATTAACTAGGAATTACAAAACATAAGCTGTGCCTTGCTGCTCATTTTGTCTGACTTACTGGTCAACATTACTGTATATCCAAAATCACAACATTCACCATCTGCCTAGTACTACCACCTAATGCTGCTTCAGGGAGAAAACCACTATTTTCAAGAGGTATTTGAAACCCTGAACTCTGTTATAGTGTATTCCTCATTCTTCGAGGGGAAAAGACTTCTTGTTTATTTTTTTTCTGGCAGAAAACATAAAATATACCTACAATCTCTGTAGGTGCTGAAGTAAACTTGGAGTTAAATGCAGACTCCTATAGCCATGGTCTCCATTGGGTTCTCTCAGACCAGACCCTGATCCAGCATGTGCTCTGTACCCAAATTTAGGTGGTGCTGGAATCGGACTGTTCTCATTTCCCTTGTCTTTGGGACTTTAACTCCACAAGCCCAGTGTTTGACAACGTGGATTTTGCCTTTAATAACACCTTGGAGTGACAGGACACAGGCCTGTTTTCAAGGTGTTCAGGCAGATCTTGAGACCGTGTCAGGTAAATGAGGCTGTTTATGAGGGATCTGTTATAGCCAGTTCAATAGTATATAATTTAAGACTATGTTTTAAACTAAGGGTGGGGACTCTCATGTAGTGGGTTAATACATACATGACCTTTAGCACATCCTCACCTTCCTCAGCCTGAGATAATGTTCCATAACAAATTTATTGTGTCAGGGAGATGATTTGTCAGCCAGCAGAAGTAACTGGTAGGAACAAAAGGGAGTAGGGACTGAGAAGAATCTGCTGGTTGGGGATGCTCTTTTATTTATTCTCTGCATTTAGATTGTAATTCTTTATGTGCAATGTCCGAATCCTCACATGTGCTGTGACTGAGAGCTAGTTGGCCCTTCTGGCTTTACTTATCTTCTTCATGGTCTGTCCCTTTCCTCCTAAAGCTGGTGAGAGCACAGCCCCTTTTCTGCTTGGCTCTGACCAGGTACTACCCACAGCAGCTGTATTTGCCATTCTGTAAGTTAGTAGGTAGTAATTCATCCATAAAACAAATTCTTCCTTGTCAGAAACTTGGCGAGCAGTATGCAGCTTCAGAGAATTTTTGCACAAGATATTCTCTATCAATTCAGATATGTAGATCTATTCTGGTCCTAGACACTTTGGAAAGCAGAGAGTATTTGAGGTTTTAAGTCACTTTATTGGACTTCATTTATTTTCTCTGTGTTAAGAGATCTAACAAGAAAAAGCTTTTTACAACCAATACCCTGAATAATTTCAAATAGAACTGAGGTTTTTATCAGAACAGAAAATAAGCCTCAAAAGGGAATTTCTTGGGAATGTTTCCTTGACTAAAAGTGACATTGTCAATGGTTATGTTTCCTTCTTCCAATTGCTTTATGACTGTTTCTAGACCTCATCTTTTATGTGATATCTAAATATGTTAAAAATTTTATAGAAAAGAACCTTTGAAGTAGATTTCAGAATCACAGAATCTGCTAAGTTAGAAGGGACCCAAAGGGATCACTGAGTCCAGCTCCTGGCCCTGCACAGCACAATCCCCCAGAGTCACACCCTGTGCCTGAGAGCATTGTCCAAACACTCCTTGAGCCCTGTCAGGCTGGTGCTGTGAGCACTGCCCTGGGGAGCCTGTTCAGTGCCCAGCCACCCTCTGGGGGAAGAACCTTTTCCTAATATCCAACCTAAACCTCCCCTGACACAACTTCAGGCCATTCCTTGGGTCCTGTCACTGTCACCTGAGAGAAGAGATCAGTGTCTGCCCCTCCTCTTCCCCTCACAAGGAATTTGTAACTGCACTGAGGTCTCCCCTCAGTCTCCTCCAGGCTGAACAGGCCAAGTGCCCTCAGCCTCTCCTCACACGGCTTCCCCTCAAGGCCCTTCACCATCTTTGTTGCCCTCCTTTGGACACTCTCTGATAATTTAATGTTTTTCTTACATTGTGGTGCCCAGAGCTGCCCCCAGCACTCGAGGTGAGGCCGCCCCAGCCCAGAGCAGAGCAGGACAATCCCCTCCCTTGCCAGGCTGGCGATGCTGGGCCTGATGTCCCCAGGACAGGGATGTCCCTCCTGGCTGCCAGGGCCCTGCTGGCTCATGTCCAACTCGCCATTGACCAGGACCCCCAGGTCCCTCTCCAGGGCACTGCTCTCCAGCTCTCATTCCCCAGTCTGTCCGTACATCCAGGGCTGTCCCATCCCAGGTGCAGAATCCGGCACTTGCCCTTGAACCTCACATGGCTGGTGATTGCCCAGCTCTCTCCTTTGTCGAGGTCTCTCTGCAGGGCCTCCCTGCCTTTGAGGGAGTCAACAGCTCCTCCCAGGTTTGTATCATCTGTGAACTTGCTCAGGGTCCCTTTCAGTCCTGTATCCAGGTCATTTATGCAGATGTTGCAGAGCAGAGGGCTGAGGAATGCCACTAGTGACAGGTCACCAGTCTGATGTCACCTCTTCTTTAGGACTTGCAGGCACCCCTAGGAACACAAACTGTGAAACGCAGTATGTTGATGTGACCTTGGGTGTTCCATGAAACTGGAAATGGACTTTTAAATATGAAAATTTGCACTGATTAGCACAGACAATCTGCAGTACTAATAGAGCACATAGAATTATCAGCAAAAAATGTGGTGGAGCAAGCAATTATGGGATGGGGTGCTGTGTTGTTTTATTTCCTTCCTTCTTTCCTTGCCACAATTTTTCTCTTGGCAAAATGGGAAAAAAAACATGTAAAGGAGAAAGAGAAGCCAATAAAATAATATTTACTGATACAACATGTATTGATTTTTGAAGTTGAATTCAGATAATTTTTGCTTAGTATTTTTACATATAACAATTGAGGTTTTATATTTTGAAAAGGACTTAAAAATACTCAGTTATAATATGTCACTGTCTATTATCATAACACTTTTATCATTTTTCTTTCTCATGGGATCTAGACCCTCATTGTCATATCAGCTGCTGCAAACACCTCACTTTTACACAGGTCTTTGCATCGCATTTAAGACATTGTAGATATGACACAGGATGAATTGCCTGTCTTAATTCTCTAGCAAAGGACAATGGTTTTAATTTAAGGATCAAGTTCACCCTTACTTTTATGAAATTAGCTCTGAAATTATATGTCTGCAAATATAATGTTGCCCTTACTGGGTCATAGTGCTACTGAGCACATTAATAAATTATTGCTGGCTCCTATGATTACAATAAAATATTTTAAAATGATATCTAGAGATGCAATTAAATTAATGGACTCAAGGAGAAATATAAAGCTATAGGATGTAACAGTGTAAAAGGCTATTTCATTGTTGTGTAAGCCTTTTGAGTATGGATTTTCATTGTCAAGAGATCTGAATTCTTTTAGATCCCACTTTGACATTAAAGGCAGGATAACATGACAGTAATGCTTAATATTAAGGTACATATATACTCCAAAGCTAAGAGAGGATTCTCATTCTTGGATGAGCATTCCAAGCTCAGAGAGCTCACCCCTATTTTTCAGTGCATTCCTCTCTCCTTGTCCCATTTATGAAGTTCACCCACTGATTCTGTCTTTCCAGAGCCCTGAGGGAAGCCTCAGAAGTTACTTTAAGGGTTGGTGTCAAGTGATATGAATAATTCTTTTTCCTGGAATTCATCTTATAAAGTAGAGACTTTGGGAACAATAAAAATAAGTCTGATAGGGGTACCCTCTATTGCTGTATTTAGATTTAGGTGTTCAGATACAAAGGCACAAGGACCCTCTTCAGTAACAGCACCTCTGGGTGTCCTTCCTTGGAATCTCTTCCCTTGAGGAAAACTGGAATTTTGCTATTGCTTTCAGTAAAAATACTTTATTGCAATGGTGATATGAGATCAAATATGGGACAACAAATCATGGTTTCTATTTTTATTTTCATTGGTGCAAGTCTGTGTTATTGAAGGGCTGGGACTTTGATAGAGAAAAGATACCATGTTGTCAAATTGATCTCATGGCTACTGTTTGTATTTTTTATGGTAGTGTCTTCCTGGCAAATTCATCTCATACTGGTCAGTGTTGATCGTGGTCAAATCTTGTTCTGTTTTTCTAGTTTTCTTGAAGAATAGGAAGAATTTTTACAGGCTTTTTATTCCTTAAATAGTTTTTCAGTGCCCTCTGAAATATTTTGGTGTATTATACGAGTGATCATACATGAAGTATCTACAAAGTAAATCAGGCACAGTGGTTCAATACCATTTTAATTGAATTGTCTTTGTATTTAAATTGAAATAGTCAATTGCAGAGGTATATTTGCCCAGGAAACCCAGTTTGCAAACCAGATTTATTCTGTATCTAGCAGAAAGAGACCTGCATAAAATTACAGAGCCAGGAGCCCCAAGAATTAGATGTGCATCTTTGCCACAGCAGACTGTCCCTTTAAATTGGTCTCAGAGAAAGAACAGAGCATTTATAATTTAGCTTGTCCTGAAGGAGAACTCTTCTCTGTGGGAGGATCCTCTTTAATTACAACTTCACAGTAATAAGATGAGAAATGAGCAAGCAAGAAAGTACTGCTGGAATGAGACATGATAAATCAGTTTGTCCAGGAAGCACGTTTATACCAGATCTATCACCACATTCAGCACAGCACTATCTTTCTTATTTCAATAAGGAAATCTCATGAAGAAATTTTAATTGCATACTATTAGGTGAAAGTCAATGTCCCATAATGAGCAAAGTGAAACCTGCATTTTTTCTTCTTTTATCTTCATGCTTTGAGTTCCCAAGCATTAACACAAAATGATTTGCCCTTAAATTGCACCCTTTTTTTTTTTTTTTTCCCCTGTTCATTTGTCTGAAGGATGTAGATTTTAGGTAATTTAAAAGGCACCAAGCTTTTGCTGTGTGCTTCATGCTTGCAAGTTGGGAGTCAGATGGGAAAAAAATTTCCAATTTTCAAAGTCTCCTATTGTTAAGGGTGACTGAATGGCAGCCTGCAATTATATGATTTCAATGTAATTCATTCAGTAGGGAAGAGGTTGGTTCATAGATGCCTGGCTTAAAAGATTGGCATTGCTGTGTGATTAATTTCCAAACTTTGGAGGTATTTTGAACAGCATACAAAGGAAGCATGTGACAGTGACATTTTCTGGATTTGTGCTAGGATTGCTTTATAATTGAAGTGCTAGGCTTGTGGGGATCACATTATCATTGGAGGCTTATTTTTCTTGGGGTGAGGGTATGTTTGTGTGTGTAAACATATAAAATACAGAAATATGCATCCATAAATACACATGTGCATATATGTATATATGAGCACATAGGCATGTGATATGTGGAAGTGTATCACGGGATTTTATTGCGTAGACATCTTGCACTTGCCTCTTAAATGCAGATGTTCAAATGTTACTTTTTTTCTCTTTCACATAAGAAAGCTAATGATGAGGTTCATTCCTGAAAGAGCTGTAATTTAATGCTTGATTTAGGATATTTAAGCAAAAAAAAAAAAAAAGGTATTTGTTTTTTGAGTGAATTAAATTTGTGAATTATAATTACTGGCAAAAATTGCTATAATGGGCAACTGGGAAGTACTCTCTACAACAGTTTTTTTTTTTTTAGTCCACTGTTTGTTATGGTCAATGGATTCCCTAATTACTTATATTTAAAGCTGTGCCAAATCTTCATTATCAGACATCAAACCACATGAACCTTACCCACAGAGAAAAGAGCTGAAATGAATCAGGAATGAAAACAGAGTGCTTTCAGCTTCCTACCAGATGAAAGATGAACTAAATTTCTTTGTCCTTTGAGGTAGAAATGGAGGGCGACACTCTCAAAAATTTTAATCAAAAAGTAGTACATGCAATTTCCATGTCTCTTAACTGACTTCTCAGCTTTGAACCTATCGGTTTTATATTGCAATTTTTGGACATAACTGTACCAATCAACATGATCCTTTAAGTACACAGCCTCTTGTTTTTGCTGTATTTGTATGACTCTGAGAGGTCAGCTTGAGGAAGGAAGCTACACTGAGAGGGAGACCTGGGACTAAAGCTGGCAGTGCTGGTTGGAGCCGATTCTGGATGAAGATTTTTTGATAAATTGATTTTTTTTTTTTTCAGAAAAAGCAGGTTGGCTGTTTTTATTGCTGGAAAACACACCAGTTTCAGGAGAAAAGCTTCTGAGATGAAGATCCCAGGGTCAGGTCCATATTCTCTGGGGTCTTGAAACACTGTGAAAGGTTTAGGATTCAGAAACACTTTTGAAGTCATGGCAGAGAAATACTGCTCTCTAAATATAGATATTTCCCTCTTCAAGCCCAGTCTGAACTTCATAGCAGTGCACATGGCTTGAGGAATGGGCTAAATGAAAGAGAAAGGAATAAAAAGGTAAGATATGAAACAAATACTTTGAATATTTATCTTGTGGAAAAAATTGTTGAGTTCTTGAAGATTTTGGGTGTTTAAACTCTATCCAGCACCAGTCCGATGGTCTGTATGGCTGACTTAGAAATGGAAAAAAATGAAACTTGGAAAAATAGATAATGCCAGTCAGTAAATTTTTTCCCAATATCCGGGGAGAAAGACACTACAGTGCCAAGATCCTTATGCATTGCCCAACACCCAAATTTTCACGGTGATCAGAAGCCCTGGGGGTGATTTCACCTGGGGCAAGGCAGCCCATTTCTGCCTTCTGTGTCCTACCTGCTTTTGACTTGTGCTGGGGGGTGGTAAGTTTCCTTGTTTAGCTCAAGTACACGGGAGCTCACCAAGGGTAATGACATCTCTATTCATCTGGGTCTCACTGCATTCTCAAAGTAAACCTCTCCTCAGGATGGGGTCTTTAGGAGGCCAAAGTATTACAGGGCTGGAGATTGCTTTTGGCATTTCAGTACGCTGGGGTTGTCTTTTGAGTGAACCCAGCATCACTGCAGAAAAGTGCAGGGAAACGTGAAACAGCTGGGAGTCAGGGTTATGAAAAGATAAAAGCTGTTAAAAATGTCAGATTGCCTGCCTGGTGCTTGTGGCCACAGGCAGCAGAGGAGGGGATGGAGAGGTGGGGATGGGGACGCTCACAGGGATTGTTTCCCTCCCTCGGCGCAAGGTGGGTTTGTGTGATGGACACTGCGGGAAATTCTCCTCTCAGTATGAAATGATTGTCTATTTGTTCTGCTTGTGGAGCTGCCATTAATGCCAGTGGGACTCATGGAAAGAGTTCGGAACGGGAACCCAAGAGCAACTGTGATTCAGAGATGAGCAATTTGCCCCATAATGTGAAGGCAGTTTTATGAGCTGTTTATTCGACTTGCTCTACGCTGAAATAGAAACTCCTCAAAAATGGCCCATTTGTATGGTCAGCTGGTCCCACTGTATCACACAAACACCACTGCTTTGGGTTTTTATTGCACACCTTCTGGCATGTCAGGGAGGCAGGAATGCAAAGGGTTTCTCTCAAAAGTCCAGACCACTGATACCAGAATAAATTAAATTTTGTAATACCATTCATAGAACACAATTCTCTTCTCACAACCATTTAATTTCTATAATTTCAAAGAAATTCCAGAGTTCACCAAGAACTGTTTCAAAATAATTTCAATTTTGATGAATGTATACTCAAAACAGGATCATAACATAAAATACTGGCGTATTCACAAGTACCTGTGATTCATCTCATGATAAGGAAGAAAGGGATAAATAATAGGTTTTTCATAATTATTTTTAAAAATGAACAGGTTAACACCTTCTCCCACGGTAATAATTTCACTGTAAATAATGATTAATTGCCAATGATATCAGGTGTTTAAGTATGATTTTGTGCCAGATTTAGCGTCTTTTCAAGTATTAACACACAGAAAGTTCAGATTTTGTCCTTTATTTTTGTTAGAGATGAATGCACAAAATAATATACATGCAAGCTGAGACAAGCAACTAAAAGTTGGTCTTAAAGTGATCATAGAATCATTAAGGTTGGCAAAGACATCTAATATCATTTGGTCCAACCATTAACACTGATGATAGTTACTGTCAGTTGTTTTACAGTTACTGGCATGAAGATAAAGAAAAAATTTCTGAAACTGCCTATTCTCCAAGATGAGATGGAAAGAAACGTTGGAGGAGTGGGTTTGGGTTATGTGTCAAAAGAGAAACCAAACAGAAGGATAACTGGTGATAGCTCATCACCAATATGTGGGATAGATAGAGAGATTTTACCAGATCTTCATGCACAAAACACATAGAATATACAGCTCTAGACTCAGGAAATTGCACCATGCTGGTAATCAGGAAAGGAAGGAAGGTGTTTGGAATGATTCCTGACTGGAGGATAAATGTGCCAAGCTATTATTACATGATATTTAATGTATTTGTTTATGCTGCTGTGATACAAACGGAGAATTTTCATTTCAAATTAATGAGGCTGGTGAAATTCGTTTCTGTGTGGTGGCTGTGGAGTGGCCTTGATGTCACAGGCTCTGAGGGCACCTGAATTGTCCAGTTCCTGTTCTGTGCCACTGCCTGAAAAGACCTGTCTGTCCTGTGCCACCACTTATTTCCAGAGTGTCACAGGCATGCAAAGCTCTCCGAGGGTCTGGCTCTCTCTCTCCCTCTTTCGCTGTCTCTCTGGTTCAAAGAACATCCTGATTCTGACACAGAGCAGAAAGGAGACTTGTTTTAGCTGTAGCTTTGTTTTCAAATGCCCTGTCGAGTGGGGCTGACACTGTTGGGTTTAGAAAGCTTGGCAGAGGCTTGACCAGATGTGGGGTTTGGGTTCATGCAGCTGCTTGGAAGAATTCTCCTTTTGAAATATATACTGGAATTTTATTGACTTGGAAAGCCACTTTAAATCAGTAAGCACCTTCGTGACTCACTGTAGCCCTTTAACTGTATAAAGGCTGCTTCTGAGTTATTTTTATCTCTAATTCCAACATTTATAGTTAAAACTTAGTGTGGGCATGAACTAATCTATTTCAAGTATTTCCACTTTTCTAGACAGTACAATTTCCTGGTTTTAGGAAATATATCTCTTGTTGTAGATGTCTTAATTTATTTAACATAGAGAAGTGCAGGTGGGGATTACATACATCAATCTATACACTAATAGAGAAATACTTAAATTTTTTCCTATCTCAGTAAATGGCTTTCCCTTAAGACTTAATGTTCCTCCAATTTCTCTGTTTTAAAAGTTTTGAATTTGTTTAAATTACTGCTAATTTGAATGTGCAATTCTCCTGTTGTCCTTGCTCTGAAACCTAATGAAAGACTGTGCAATTAGCAAAGCTCTTTTCCAGTAATAAGTTCATTTTGTCTTGCAGCAATATTGAAGAAAAAAAATCACTGTTATGTGATACCAGGGTGCAAAGCTCGTGCAGAACATTGTTAATACCTGTATGGAAGACATAAATTCTCATATTTTAAACCCCCCTTTCCTGGTTGCCTGTACATGGGAGCATTTGCTGACTCCAGGAGGTGCTTTTTTTCTGGGGGAAATCTCCTGATTTGCAAGTGTAACAATTTTGGTGAACTCGTAATCTGATTATCATGGAGCAACTTGTTAATACAATTTCAAAGTAATCTCATCAAATTCCTGCACCTATCATGCTTTTAATATGCTTTGGAGGACTCATAGAAGAGCATGAAAAGATATTTTTTCCCTAAAAGGATCCTTTCAGGATCAGCAACATGCAGACAAAATCAAAATTTTTCCTCTCCCCAGATTCAGAGCTTTCAGTGTTTTCTGCAATACCTGTCTCTATTGGATAGAAGAACATTTACAACAGAGAAGTAGAACAAGGCATCAGCAGATAACTGTCCTTAATTCTGGAATTAAAGACATCCAGTCCTGGCTGTAAGGGTATAACAAAAATACCCAAATAGCTGAAATACCTGATCCTAGCAGTGGAAAAAGATCTTTATTAAACCTGAAGAATTAATTCAAGTCTTGATCATGGTGAGACCTTCAAGGGTGAGCTAACCTCTCCAAGGTGGAAGGAGGTTGCCTCCCTGAAGATTCCTTGACTCAGCAACCCATCCACACGCCTTGTATATCCACTTTCTCAGCCCACTGAATGCAGTGATGAAAACTTGGTGTTATTTGACCTTTTCATCTGATTAAAATGCTTGGTGCTGAGATTAGCCGAGTTTGGACACCACTGTGGCATTTTGAATTCAGGATGACTATATAATATCAATTAAAATGACAGTGACAGGGCTTTTCTTGTACAGCTCTTTAATACAAGCTGTAAGACACAGAGGGGCTTGGTGGTTTCTTTGTGGCTCGTTTCTTTCCTACTCTCTGTATTTTCAACTAAGGGGACACGGTCCCCTGCCAGTAGATGCAGGCTATTTAAATGCTCCATTGGAGAGGGATTAAAGTTTATGCAAGGTCACTGGGGATGTGATAATTATAATCACAGGTTTTTGGCTCCACAATGACAGCCATTTGTTATTTTCGCTCGAGTAATTCCTGCAGCTTGGAGCTGTTGACAAGCGTGCACTGATTTACTGGCCCCCCCAGGTCCCAAGGCAGTGTCCGCTCTGAAGTCTGACACCTCTGCCTGGCTCCTGCTGCTTTCAGTATCTTTTCTGCTGCGAGCTGCAATAGCGACTGAAAATTGGAGAAAAATATTGTGTTAGTTTATAATGGGATCAGAGAGAGAGAGAGTCATAGGGTTGCTGAGTTTGTTACTGCTCTGCAGCTTCCCCACTCTCCTGCCAGGGCTGAGCATTTGTTTCTGTGTTGTGAGGGGATTAATAAACTACTGATGTGATTTACAGTGTGAGACCGTTGGAGTATTTTTGTGGTGGAGAGGCCTTGAGAGCTTGGATGCAAAGATCGAGAGAAAAAAAATCCATTCTTTTGAGCAGCAGATCTCCCTTCTGTCTTTTCAGTCTCCTCGTCTCTCTATCCCTTTCTTTTTGATTTATGTTGCCTTATTTTGTTTGTTTTTGCAATCAGAGGTAAGAGCATTTTAATATATATTAAATGGTGATAAATTGAGAATAGTTGATGGGTTAGGGCTGATATGACATTTGTCTTTATGGACGGGGAGATTGATAACTCATGAGTGGTGTGAAAAAATCAAGCAAAATCACTTAATAGGGAATCTATTTTTTGGAAGAGCATTTTTCTTTTGTGCAGGCATGTGACTGCCATGATAGCTCTTTATATTTTGTTTATTCAGCTTATCTGTGCTTTCCCCAGGCCTTCAATTTCCTTTCTCCTTTCCCTCTCTAAAACATCCCCACATTCCCAATTTACATTTCATTCATCTAATACATGACCTTTCTACCTCCCTTGCTGAACCTTCAACACCAATTGGTTCCTTGTCTACAGCTCAAACTCCCCGTTGCTCTTCATGACTATATTTCAAAGTCTTCTACATCTGGTCCACCATCTGTGCTCTCACTTCTGAGCACAAACCAGGTAGGTCCAGAACACTTCCAGATGTCCCCAGAAGAAACGATGGTAGGAGAGCAACTGGGAACTCAGTTTAATACCAGATCAGCACACAGATGTTATAATTTTTACAAGAGGCCTCAGAGCTTTGTCTAACAAGCCGTCCACACCTAGGCCTGGAAGTTTCCCCCAGCCAAGCACTGTAGCCCTCTTTCTTCCTACTCTAATGAGCTGAGTTTGGATTTATGTCTGTTTTTTCCCTTGACACTATTTATCCTCAGACTTTTCCTTTCTGCCTCTTTCTCAGTACCTGGCCATCTAAAGCTTTTTATAAGATCTCACCCACTTATCTTCAGGGATTCTTGGTACTGGAGGTTGGAACAAAATATTCCTTTCTCATCAGTCATCTCAAATTTCCCAAAGCTACCTTGCTTTCATTTGCTCATAATGACATTATCCCAGGGAACTAGGCAAAGAGGAAAGTCTTGCTGTCCCTGAATAACCAGTGTCCTATCTCCCAGTCTTAGCTTTACTCCCACTTAAATGTCTTGCCAGATTTCTCCTTGATTTCCATTCAGTGTTCCTCCTCCAAGCAGCAAACAACTTCCTTCTTTTGATGTGAGGAAATAATTCTTCTTTTCCAGCCAGTTGTACCTCTGGAGAGGTTCTGGCATCACTAGTAAGGGCTATATTCCTCTTTACTCTGTCCTCACTCCGAGGTGGCATCCTGTTACATTTCTAATGGTGAGTTTACGACAGCTTGCTCACATTTCAAATCTCCCTCCCTTGACATCCATTCAGTTTCTTCTTTTGCCTCATCTTTTAGTATGTCTTGGAGTAACAAGCATCCAGAGAAGTGGTGTAGTCATCATTCCTGGAGGTATTTAAAAGACATGTATCCGTTGTGCTTAATGACATGGTTAAGTGGTGGCCTTGGCAGTGCTGGGTTAATGGTTTAATTTGATGGTCTTAAATGTCTTTTCCAGCCTTAATTATTCTATGAATATGGACTTTGTATGCTTAACAGAATTCTTCATTTTCTTTATTCCTTTAACCCTCAGCTCTTTGTCTGTCTACCAGCCTTGACTGTTTCTGCCTAATAGTTTGCAAAATTTGATTCCTATACTCATGGATTTTCCTCTTCTGGATATATTTTCTCAATATAAGTATGTTACTCCAACATTTTGTATCCCAGGCTGTGAGTCAGCTTTCAAGGTGAAAAACATTTGATTTACCCTTGAAATTTAATTTAACATTTTTCTCCCATCTCTAGTTTCACCTCCAGAGCAACAGTAACATTTTTACTTATTTAAATCCTGCTTCAGCAAAGATCCGTATTTGTATTATTTCTTTCTAAACTATTGTAATCTTCTGTTTATCTCTGCCTGCAAAGCTTGCCCCATTTCACTGTGAGCTAATTGAAAGCACCTGCAAAGTTAAGGAAAGTTCAGGAGAGAGGAAGGTTTGCTGCCTCCTTTTTCTTGCAGCAAAATTGAGCTAATTCCTTGGTATCACGTAGAGGAGTCTGCCAGAGGCATCAGCAGAACTCACCTGTAAGGCCCTTCAGATCTGAGGCCAGGTGGTAAATCACTGGTCTTCTGTGAGTCTGTTTTTGCAATAAAATAAAACCTGAACTTTTAGGAATTTAAATCAAGGACCTCTTATTAAAAAGTGGATATTTATTACCTGAAGCAAAGTACTTATCACTTAAGCAAAACTGTCCTCTCCAATGCTACATTGCTATGCATAAATGTAAATGTTGAGGAACAAGGACCTGCCATTGTTATGCAAAATAACTATATTAAGAACATTACAATGGTAAAATTAATCTTTATATATTCTAAGAGTCTTAAAAACAATGAATTAATTAGTACCTGTGAATTAACTGTTTTCATCTGGGTAAAAGGAACCTCAGAGGAGTGGTTTAATGGTGCCAGCACTTGGTGCTATTTTGTGCTGCACAGTTCCTCACCATGCTGCTCATAGGCTGCAGCCTGAAATGCTCTCACGAGCAGCCTTGGCTGCCTTTGCTTGCTCTGGTGCAGGGGCAGAGCTGAGATCAGGAGGCATAGGATGCCCATCACCACCACCAAGAAAATAGACATGTCAGAAATGTTCCAGCTCACAAAAACCTTTCCCTTTGAAGATGAGTGCTCAGTGGGGAAGTGGGACAGTAGCCTGAGCTGTCTTGCAAGTGGGAGGCTGAAAGGGGGCCTGCACCCCAACCCTGAAAGCCAAAGGGTAAGAGCTGAAGGATAGGGATGGTCAGGCAATAGGTGTCAGGAAATCACTGTGGTAGGTGAGAAGGGAGAATGAGAGAAGGAGATGTTGGAGCAAGAGCTTTGAAAATGTGCAAGTCTGTGTGTCCAGTTTATGTGGGATTCAGTTCTCAGCATGTAGCACATTTGGGATGATATTATGTCTTGTGTGAGTTATGCAACTTGCTTTCTTGACCTGTATTTTGTCAGCTAAAAATGTCACAGCAAACGCTCCCTCACTCCCCCAAAAAAAAAACCAACCAAAAAAACCCAACCCAACAAACAACTTAATTATGCAGCATTGTGGACTGTTTTAAAATCTCATGGTTCTGGGGCTGACTTGTATGACATTTGGCACAAGGAAAAGAGAAAACTGTGCTGCGTGTACATGCCAGATATACTGGTCAAGCTATTTCCCAAACAGCCCCAAAATTCAGAACAAATTGGAAAAATGCAATGTGCTCTGTGTTCCATGTGTTCTGCTGCATTTGGAAGAATGACTTTATTGAGCACTGATTTATGCAGGATTTAACCAAGTCTTTATTGAATGAGGAAGTGGTAGCAGTGCAACAGAGCTTTTCTTGCCTTGTGGATGTTCTTTTGCTGCTTTTAAGGCATTTAATTTTTAGGAGGCAAATGTTCAAAGAAAGCAGATTTGTGGCAGCATCAGCATGAGATGACTTGGGATTTGCCAGTGGAGATGGATGAAAGAATAGCTTGGAGGTGAGCTCCTCTGTAGGACCCTGGAGGATGAATTAGGTGAACAAGTTGTGAGTTCCCCAGGTGTGTAAATGTCATTTTGGCAAATTCTCCTTGTGCACAAGTGATCAGTGAGTGTACAGTAGTAATTGCTAGCCTGTCTCCCAAACATCCAACATACAATTACCTACGTGAATCTAACATATGTGGAAAGGGTCTCAGTTTAGACTCTAAAAGAATGCTGTATTCTGGTTTTTTATAGTAATGTTATATGTAGGAAAAACAAGGGTCAGATCATCAGAGATAAATGCTGAGCCACACTTTAGCTGTACCATGGACGAACAGGACATTATTCCACTTTCCAGTATATAAAAAGCTGTTATCAAGAGCACCGTGATCGATTTCTTCTGTTGAACCTCATGCTCAGCAAGAATTGATTAGGAAGTAATAGACTTAAATGAACTGAAGAAAATTTAAGATTTACTTTGGAATGAACTTTCTAACTTTAAAGACTGGTAACAATGCAACAGCTGAGTTATTGAATCCCCATATCTGCTTTTACTTTCTTAGGGTGAGAAATGTTGGGTTACCTGTTCCTGGATTGAAATAGAGAAAGGGGTTAGATTAAGTTTTTGTATTCTTTGTTTTGTTTCATTCCTGGAATCGTGACCTAAATTTCAAATTGATATCCAGTACCTTTCTCACCTCCTAACCTTCTGTGCATGAAGTTCTCTACTTTTTGTTCCCCAACTGCCACCCTTTTTTCAGCTTTACACACGTTCTTTGCCCTTCTCTGCTGTTTTCATAGGTCTCATTCTGGGAAAATGATGTTTGGTCCAATTCTACTTCATTCCCCAGTGCAGCTGTGCTGGCAAAGTAAGCCTTACACCAACTCCCTAGTCCTGAGTGATACAGTGTAGATGAACGGTGCTATATAAATGTAAATTTCAATTCATTCCCTTCATTCATTCAACAAGCTATCGACACAACCCTGTCATTTCAATTTTTCACACTTTTTTGTGGGGGTCCTCTGTCTCAGTGAAGTCTCATTTCCTCAGCCCTGTGCCAAAGCTGACCAGGTGATATTAGAATTTACAGTCACTTTCTTTTTTAAGTGGTCACATGTAATGAGAAAAAAGAGGAAGCCAGTTGGAGCCTTTTCCAACTTTTCCCTTGGATCCATTAACCAGACCCCAGCTGAACAGGTAGTGCTGCCACCTCCAGCACTGTCCACGTACAAGTATGTGCCCTGTTACCTGTATTTTTCAAATTTTGCTAAGTGATGTACTTTAACACTGTTTAATGTAAATATTCAAAAACGATACATCTACATAGGAAATACTAAGAATTAAAGCCACATGTGGCAGGGAGGGAAATGCATTACAGAAGAATTAATTTTCACACCACCACCCCTTTCCCATTACTGCCAGAAAGAAAAGATACTCTTGCCTTTCTGCCCAGGGCTTTTTCTCCCACAGATAGTTTCAATTTAGATTTTGCAGGTGAAAATGTGCTTGTATGTACTTACACAGACTCTTGCTAAGAGATACCTGTTCTTACATCAGCAGCAGCTTCCTAAGTGATTAATATTAACACATTCAAGAGGAAATGGATGAAAAAGGACCTTCTACAACCACCCATTGTATTCCGGCCATTTCATATTTCTACGTTGTTGTCTAAGTGCAAAAGAGCTCTCTGACAGTTAAAATGTCGTTTGCACTGATATGACTGGCCAATATTAAATCACTTTTACAATGTTTTTTGAGTCTTTTTGCCCTCTCTGGCCTGTTTGCACCTTGTCTCTTGACATCCTTCCAAACACCTTAAGCTATCCCAGTAAGTGTGGTTTCACACCAAATTGAGCTTATCCATTTGTCCTTACAAAGGACAACCATAACATCATAATATAACAATATATATGTGGATTGGCCCATTTGCAGCCCCTTGTAGAAGTTGCACAATTTTATCCAAGATTTGTATGTTATTACCACAAGAATCCATAGGGAGGGTCCAAATGTGGACTTAGAAATACATGATTTTGATCTGCTTTAGCACAGTGTCCGCTTTTCAGAATAGAATTTCTCTACCATCTCCTAGAGACACTTTTCCAACATCTTAATTCTGAGCCTTACAGAGTTGAAAGTTATCTTCTTATTTATCCTAACCTCTCATGCAATCTCCCCTTCAGTCTCTGCCTCTTGTATTAATTTTTTTTCTTTACACTCTCTTAACTTCCTTCTGCAATCTTTCTAGTCCTCCTCTCTAGCTAATGTTTTATAGCTTCCATATGCCTCTTTCTTAACCTTAATTACTTTTTGCATTTCCTACTCCTAGTGTATTTATTGCTTGATAGCACACATAAGCCTTGGCATATATTAATTTATCTTTGAATGTTTTTCATTTGCCTTTCGTTCATTTGGTAGCAGTTCTGTACCTCAGCTGGAAGGCTGTGGGTTCAAGATTCACCCCAATATTAGGAGTGTTTCTTGGGGGTTCCTGCAGTGGATTTGCAGCACTTTTGGATACCATACTGTTGATTTCAGGCAGTACCTTCCATAAGTATTTCTTCTGCACAGCTCTGCTGTTTGCCAAGTCACTCAGGCAGGTAAAAGTTAAAGACTCTACTGCATTTTGTGGAAAGAGTAGGAAAACTCATAGCCTTGGTTAGTACTTGGTTAGGACAAAATGTTTTCAAGACTATCACTGTACATGTGAGTTATTGTTAGCTTCTACTTTTGGTGATTTTCATTACTAGAATCCTGTGGGATTTAATCAGAACAATTAAACAGTTTGATAGTTGTTTCTTATGTAAGGGTGTTGCAAAGAAATTAGTAATTTATTGAACCCTGTTTAAAAGGCACCAGCATAGGGGTAAGAGCCTCATATGTTAATCTTTTTGACCAGCTACCCCTCCCGGTGTTTATTAAAAATAAACCTTCATTCAAATAACCGTGTAGGTATTGGACTCAGCATATTTTTATTTGCTAATAAAACAACTAATTCTGCCTTCTTAAAGCACCTTTAGATTCATAACT
>WEKY01000508.1:0-10715 GCA_013390045.1 Picathartes gymnocephalus | reverse complement strand
CAAAGCATAGTCCCATACCAGCTGCTCTGAAGAGAGTTAACTTTACCCCAGTCAAACCATCACACGTCCAAAGCAGTGAAGAGCTCTGACAGACTTGCCAAAGCAAGAGGCCTTGTGAGTCTTCTTTTCCTTCTTGGTCATATAACCTCTCCACAGTATAACATGGCCAAAGACCAGCA
This sequence comes from Picathartes gymnocephalus, assembly GCA_013390045.1. NCBI lineage: Eukaryota > Metazoa > Chordata > Aves > Passeriformes > Picathartidae > Picathartes > Picathartes gymnocephalus. Next base: position 10,536 of record WEKY01000508.1, on the reverse strand, counting down.
GAGACTCCAAGAAATACAACTTTACTGAAGCTATAAATAATCAATTTTAAAGAAATTCATAGCCAGCTCTACCACATTCTGCCACAGTTTTAGCATTTGTGACTGAAAATAGCTTTTCAGGTGAGTGGGTTTTGGTTTTTAATTAAAGCCATGAGTAGCATATTGTAGGAAACACACATTTCCCAGGCATTTCAAAGCAACTTCATAGAATCACACAAAACAGTTATTTTTGTGAACATTGGCACCAGTCCTCACTTTTTTGGTTTCACTGCTGGGAGAGAAACTCCCAGAGAGCCTAAACTTGTGCCAAGAGTAATGCAGAAAAAATAATTTACAACGACAGGCTTGTAAATCAAGACATTAAAGATTAGCTACTGTGTATGATTGCACAGTTAAAGCCAGGTAGGCTGAAGACTGCTCACAAAAATTAACTACCTCTCCACCCACATATTCCACCAGGCTTCCATGAAGGGGCCACCTGTACATGAGCATCAGAGTGTAGAGCAGGAGGCAACACATTCTGCCAACTGACCTGGAGCAGTTTCCAAAGGTCTCTGCCTCCAACTCCAATGGAGCATCCACTGTGCCACAGGGGACCACAGCTCCATTCTTCCAGGCCTGAGCCCAGCAGAGAGACTTGGTACCAGAGATGACTGCAAGGCCGGCTGCTTTGTGTCGGGTGGCTTTCAAATAGGGTCCAAAGTAGGGCCTGAGTTTTGGCCTTGAGGAATGTTGGTGAGGAATTGAGGAAACCACTGGGAAAATATTTTCCAGGTAGCTGTCAGCTTTGCAAAGTAATTCACTCATCCCTTACATTTATACATACATTGTGACTATGGGAAATAAGAAACATGTATTTAACTTTTAAAAACTTTTCAGTCTTCTGTATTTCAGACACACAAGCATCTTCTAGTGAATTGCAGACAGGTTTCTGCAAAAAGTTATCAATGACCATAAAAATGGCTCACATTTCTTAGCTATCTTTCAAAGATTTCTAAAGACTGATGGTTAGAAAATCTGCAGCAAAATCCCTAGCTTCTTACCAGTGCATTAAATGTTCGGTTTGAATATTTTTACATGGATATATTAATTACATTTTCTGGAAATTACCAAAAAAAGGGTCAGCTATCAAACAGTTTTGCTAACTACTCTAACACAGATTTCACTTTCAGCAGTTCTACTTTGTAGTTAGTCAGCTACTTCAGCTCACCAGCACAGGGATGCTTGGCCTTCTCTTGTCTTCACCAGGGCTTCAGTGACCTGACAATCATGTACCTCTTCCAAGGAATGTATTTGCATTCACCATCAATTGTATATAACATAGTTGCTGAGACAAATTTCTCATGTGAGTTTTAAATAATATTTACATGAGTTACTTATAGATTATCTTGTACATATCTGAAAGATTCCAGAGACTTTCAGGAAAGAGAATGTTGTGGGTTGAGAATGAATCCGCAAGAGATTTATCATTTATGCTTTTGCAAGAGGCTTACAAATATAAAACCAAGATTTAAAATCTATTCTAGAGTTACTAAAGAAAAACAATCTCACACACAAATTAAATTTAGAACAGAATAGAATAATTTAAACATACATGTGAAAACAATGTTTTCAGTATTTTCACTAGTGTGACCCAAAAAGGACAAGTTTTTCCAACTTCTTAATTCCGTTTTGCAGACCTTTAGGGATAATAAATTTGAATAATTAGCATGGACACTCTTTATGAATAGTTGCACCTGTGATGAATGAGGAGGAAGGAAGGAAGCTAGCTATCTAAATACATTTACTCACATGTTAATGTTGGTGTAACTAGACTTTACCTAAATCTAAAAGCCTGATGCTAAGTCAATGTGAAAATGTTATAAGGTCAGTCTCCAACAGAAAAACCATGGAAACACACCCCAACCCCAAACAAAACCCCAAAATACCACCCATCAAATAAGAGAAAGGCAAAGTTGCTATAAATCCAACATGGAATAGCATTTTGTAATATTTGGTGGAACCTACTAGGTGAGGTTACTGAAAGTCTTCATCTTACTGGTATTTTTTTTAAAGGCAACTTACAATCTCATTTAATGTGCTTATAGGTTCAGGAAGACTGTCTTAAAAGTTGCTACCTTTTCAGATGCATATCATTCCTATCAAGAGTGTCTATAGTACTGAGAAGATTACTGTAAATTACCCTGTACATTCTTACCTTTCCAGATTTTGAATGCTATTTCTAAGGGGGCTACACAATGTAAGAATTGATTAACAATGTCTTTTTACCTACCACAGAGGCTAAGCATGGATAAGACTACTTGAAAGGAGGAGTAAAGAACACTAGAACAAGCTGAGACTTCATGCAACAACCTAAATGTTAAGCATCAAACTTTCATTCAGATCTTCAGAAAATTAGGTTAAAACTTTCTGCTGGCACATGGTACAGTAAATTTTAATAAAGAAAATATATAATATTTGCAGCTATCATGTAAAATAAAGAAGAAGCAAATTTTTGAACTTTCATTACTATTTTTTTGCTCAGTAGGAAATAAGTGGCGTTATTCCTGTTGGGTGAGATAGGTGAAATACTGGAATTGTATGTAAGTAGGGGATATGATATTCCAAAAGGTCATATTTGGTTGAGGTTTTGGTTGTCATTGCTTACAGGTTTCTTCTTGTGAGGGATGGTTTTAAAATCCTTAGTTTCTATGGCAGGTCTAAGAAGCTGAATGGAGAGATTTCATCCTTTTAAAAAGGCGTGAAAATTGCTGTAAAATTTTTGTTCCAGGCTGTACAGAGTAAGTGGGTTGTCCAGCTAGTGCTAAGCAAAGATTTATCTTACACTGGCATTTAGTAAACTCACATCTTTAATATTTTCCTGTTGGTTGGTTTACATGGCATCCTCCATATTATGGCAGCTCCTGTGAAACCTATTAGGAAATACTTTGCCTTCCTCAAACTTCAAACAGTGAGTATTCATTACATCCATACTGGGATCTAGTGCTCAAAACATGACACTGCAATGTTTACTTCTGCAGATTTTAATCTCTTCTTTGATTTGGCCTAAGACAGTATCTCCTAAGGCACCCAGGTTGTTCCAGCAATTTTTATTCTTCATATTTTATCACTAGACATCTTGAAATCCTTATGTTCTGTTCCAGTTCTTCCAATTTTAGATACAGGATATTCTCAAATGATGTAAAACATTAAAAATAAGTGAGACAATCTTTCCACATCACTTGGGTCAACTATATAAAATATAAAATGTATTCTCCATATTCATATTCAATGTAAAAATCAGCAAAGTGTTTCTACATTGCAATTCTAGTATCAAGATGAAATCTTATTTACAATTGCAAGTGATCTCTAAAGTTCAAATTTTACAAAATCACAAAATGGTTACTAATTGGGCAAAATAAGAATTCTTAATGTAGCCTGAGACAATTTGAAACTTATGTGATGACTGGGCTAGTATTCTTCCAAAGCCTTGTTTATTTTTGGTTGCTAGAGTAAAATATATGTGTCAATAAATAGCCAGATGGGTATCAGTGATGAACTGATAATATCAGACCCCATAGCAGTTGACCTTCTCTAAAGGTGTCATGTAGCTATTAAACAGCCTGAGGGAAGGAACAAAATCACTGGTCGGTTGCAAGGTGCAACTCTGAGTGTGAATTCAGCATTGTTTATTGCCCTTTCTAACTTTCTGGCTTTAAAATATAATCTGAAAAACTGCAGACCTTTTGTGAAAATGCAAGCATTCATTAACATTAATCCTTAACAATATAAAATAATTTTGTCACGGCCCAAGGCATCCAAATTAAATATTAATTGAGAGAGAGGCTCTGCTTCATTATTTGCCAAAGTCAGGTAGGATATCATGTGAGAGAAAGATTATTAGCTGAGAATACAAGAGGTTCATGACTAAAAAATTGTCCAATGAGTAGACAAATGAGTTATCAGGGTTCTCATTCAAAGTACTAGGGACTGAAGAACTTTGGAGATTTGTACCAAAGTCATTTTTAATTGCCACAGCTTATGCCCAATATGCCAAATAACTCAACTTTTTATGTAATAACATTTGATTTTTTCCTTCTCTTCCTATTATCATCTGTTCAGAATGGCTTTATTGTTTCAGGTGTATAAAATACTTCCCGTATTAAACGCTCCTGCTTAATTTGCATATGTTACACCTTTTGGTCAATAAATATAAATTTCCTTAGTAATATGCAGTGTTGCAGTCACACAATGTTACCCACAGCTTTATCAATAATTTCTTGCATTTGCTATTAAATACTTGATAAGATACAGGTTGTAATCACTGTTTAAGAAATTAATTACAAGGACAAGAGACACTAGTTTTGGTCAACCAATGTTGGGTTGCAATGAGTTAACTGGGATCATTGTTTCTGGGGCTGTTCATATCCCCAGACTTTTCACAGCCCTGGCAGAGGCTGACTCTGTAATAAGTCTCACATTACACGTGGATTAGATTTGTAGAAATCCTGTAACTCAATAGGTACCTGCCTATTCTCTCCTGGCGTCAGGCTGCCTGCACTACTTTGCTCTGTAGACATACCTGGCATTCCACCCGTGCCTCCTCGCTGGCTAAGTGGGCTGGAGCCTGCCTACCAAAACATTGGGATATTGTTGGGAAGGGGAGACCCCCTTGACAGACGAGCGAAGTGTGAAGTTAGTCTTGCAATGCCTTATTACCTTCCTATGAAGTATACACGCAGCTCTTTTGGACTTCCTTTATGCTGCAGTAATGTGGGAAATGAGATCTGCAGAAGCGTTTGGGAGTAGCGAGGGGGTGGAGACGTGCTGTAGGGAAGGACAAAGCCGGTCCGACCCTAAGACCTTCCGCCTTCCCCCCAGCCACCACCACAATGTTTGTTTACACTGACTGAGGGAAAAAAACAAAAACATATTTGTCAGTGCATCAAGGATGTGAAATGGCTTGATTTCTGGGAATTGTGCCAGGTATTATAAACCATTTTATATTAACACCCATTCTTCATTTCTCTGCATACCATTTGCTTAGCAATTAGTGAGAATTAGGATTTTCAAAACATTTGAATAAGATTAGAACACCCACTTGCAGTGTTTAGGACTTTTAAACTGAAACAGCTATCTCACTAATAAAAATTAAGTCATGTGATATTTAAAAAACAAAAGGAAAATTCTCAGTTGGTCACTAAGAGTTTATGGTTTGTATCCTGCAAGTCTTTAAATCAATTAGAGTAAAGCTCACAATAAAGCTTATAGAAGTATTATCAGACCAGAAGACCAGCCAACCTACTAACTATTCATTGGGTTTTTTACATATTTGATGGTGAGATTTTTTTTTCTTTTTTCCTTCTTTTTTTTTTTTTGTACGTGTGAAATTTGAGATCCATAACAACTCTTTCCTTCTCTTTCAGCAGTTCATCATCTCTTCCTAGAAGATAATGGAAAGACTCCTAGTGATTTCATGCAGATGTGTGTGTGATTCTAACCTAATAATAGTGTTTAACTTTAAATGTTAATAAAGTCTATGGTTTTGTTAACATTAAAACATCCTAATTTTTTTGTAAAAAAGAGGAAAAATTTCTGTAATTGATTACCATCACGGAGTGTATCATAGTAATTTATGCACAGAAATATCTGCTTCAGAGTTTTGGCAATTTATTATATTTATGTCTGAAGTTCACAGCTAAAACTTACGAGTTTAGTGAGATTTTACCTGAGCCATTAGAGAGAATGGTGGAAAGATTGTTGGGCACATGGTTTTGTTTTCTAACGAGCTGCCAAGTATCTTAGTTAAGCATTAAAGAAGACTGCAGGCATGTCCTTTCCAAATGCTGCAGTGGAGGTAAATTCCTGCCATCCAACTAGTCCCTCCTGTCTTGCCATGTGTCAGTGAACTGCAATGATTCTGCCTGAGTGATGTGCCCAAACAGCCTCCATGGGAGGCAGTGACTGCAGGAAAAGGGTGTGCAAGGAATCGTGGCTAGCATCAGACTATTCAAGTGTATTGCCTGTGCAGGTTTTTGTCTTTGTCCTCTCAGTACATTTCATTTCCCCATATTTTTAAAAAGGAAATCCTTTTGGCTTCACAGTAGCATTTTTTTTATATTTTCTTTTGTATTTTATATTATTTTATATTTAAAATACTTTTAAGCCTTGTATTGTGTTGATGAGTTATTATCTTAGTAGGGATAGGTTCAGACTGAGTTTTACCTATGAGATTTTGCAACACACTTTTAGAGATAATACCACGTACAGGAATTACTTGTAATACAAATGAACATTTTTTCCCTTAAAATAATTACATCTCTTATTACATACTGCTCACCCAGAAAATCAAATTGTAGTATAAAGGCAACAAGCTTCAAAAGAAAATAGTAATTTTCAGTACCTTTTGTTTCTCCTTTCCTTTTAATTGAGCACACCTTAGAAATAGAGAGAGACCTGGGTGGGTTTCTCCCCCCGCTATTTCTGCGGTATACAAAATATTTCTGTCTTCATGTTCCTATTATTACAGCATATAACTTCCTTCTACTATAACACATTTAAGAGTAGTTTAAGTTGCTGGGAAGTGACGCAATTAACAAAGCCTGTTTCCTACCGTTTGTCCAACAAACTCCTTCAGTTCTATCCTCAAACCACAGCAACTCCTGTCTCCTCTCCAGCCCCTCTCGCCTCCACCCACAGGCAGCAGAGCTACAGCTGGTTCCCAAGCCTTGTGCTGGCTGATGAGCCAGCCAGCACTGCTGTGACGTTTGGCAAACAGCCTGCTGCAAGCACAGCCTGCCCCTCAATAGGAGCACTGATTTGGATCTTTCCTCTGTTTACATCGATTTTCATTAAATTTACAGACACATATTTTTCTACTACTCTCACCTTTTGAATTTGCTTGAATATAGCCACTAACAAGGGAAAAAAGTATTGTAAGAGGACAACCAGAAGGCAAACAACACAGTTGCATAAACCTGATTTCTGAATTCAAACTGAAAACCACACATGCAGTAATGAAGGTCAGGCAGTAGTCCCAGTCTGAACAGTTAACATGAGGGTGTCCAAAATTCGACCAGCTTCAAGGAGTTTTTCTTTCTTGTTAGTTCAGTGGCACAATTTTCATGCCAGTTTCCTGCCAAGCAAATTGCAGAGGGCTTGCACAACTGAAAGAGCTTGAGCCTGAGTCTCTGGTGACAAGCTTGCTGCAGCTCCAATCAGGCCTTTATAGCTTCCTAAAAAAAATAACAATGCTGCCAATTGTAACAAATGTGAAGTGTCTCTTTGACATGAAACCACTGCCTATTAAAATGAGCCAAAAATATGACAGTTTCACAGAAGACTCTTTTTTATCAGCTGAACACTTCTCAGCACATCACTTGGGTCAAATTCAAATGTAAAATCATGGTACCTGAAGGAAACAAACTGTCAAGAGTCTTGTATAATACTCACTGAGTCCTCTTCTTTTAAACAAGGCTAGTACTTATGTAGTTTTCTTGACAGTAAAATGTAAAGAATCTCAACAATGGCAGGGAATGCAGGAGGAAAAGTCCCTTTTTCCATTGCAATATTTCTGCTGAAAAAGCTTTGTTATGGTTTATGAGTTCCTTTAAATAAAAAAGTCTATGAGCAGTATTTTGAATGAAATATTTTTTCAAGGTTGAATGCTAGCTCTAGCCCCACTGAAATAGGAGAAATTACTTCCCAGTGGTATGCCAAATTACTTGTTAACTGTTTCAGCAGCAGGATACGATGATTCCTTATACTAGGCTTGTTGTAGCTTTGTTAGACACTTTCACGCCTCTAATTTCTGAAATCCACATTATCAGAAGCAGTTTTCTGTTACTGAATTCAGTTCAAAAGCCAACAATTCAACTAAATTATTACAGCTGAGTATGTTTATCAAGTCTATGGATACAATTTCCAGATATCTACTGTTTATTAAGTGTTTGGGTAAAAATAGTTAAAAATGAATATACACATGTAATTAATTTTTGCCTAGATAACACCATTGGAAGACTATTATTGGAACTAAGTACATAAATAAAAGTGACTTTGGGTTCTGAGTTTCCCCAGAAATTGCACAACATGATCTAACTCTAGCCATTAATGCTCTGAATTCTGCACTTTTAATGGGTCTTTGTGCATAGGTTGAATTAAACAGCATTGGGTTAGTAACAATGATCTGAAAGAACCTTGTTTAAAAATGCTACAGGTGACTAAATTTCTACAGATACCTATTTTTGCTGTTTCTTTTATGATTATCTGATTTTGTACCTTCACATTACTGACAATCTGTACGAGCAGCTTGGAGCCACAGTTGTGCCAAGTCTAATGGGACTGAAATTACTACGGTGCATTAGTTACACACCAGAAATCTCTGCCCGAGTCTCATCCTGCATCTTCTTCTCACTTTTAAAGCCCAACTTTATGTTTCAAAGTTTCCAGTTTGGCTGGGGAACTCTAGGCCACATTTTGGCAGCCTGGGTTGTCTCACTTACTTGAGCCAGGAAGAAATAAGGCAAACTAGAGCTGGTCATCCATTGTAAGCTGCTGCCTCTCAGTCAGTGCTGTTATCAGGGAACTGAAGGAAGGATGAAGGAGGGAAAATCCACCCTCCACCCCTCTGCCCTCCCCCCTTCTCCCACTGGTGTTTCCTGGATTCCAGAATCCTTGCAATGAAGAGAGTCTGACTCAAAATAAGTTATTCTTTAGCTTACGTTTCAACATAGTTTTAGTCCCCACTCTTTCACAGCATGTGCTACAGACATTGTCAGATTCAATGTACAGACAAAAAGCAAGTGGTAGCTAGCAATTTTTAAAAACATTATTATCTATTAACCACAGTTTACATGACAAGGGAAAAAAAACCATTCCCACCACCTTGCTGTAAGACTGAGCACAACCTTCCCTCCTTGTTAAAATTAGATATAAGAAAGGGAAGAATGTACCAGTGAAATGTGCCAGGGAAAGAACACTCCTGGTTTTGTTAACAATAACTGTGAGGTTTAGCAGAAATTTGCAGAGAAATCCTTTCAGAGAATAGTGATGAGTAGAAACTCCCTTGAAAGATCTGCAATACTACCACACTTAGGGCCTTTCAAGCAATCATTGTCCCACTGAAACTGTGTAGACAGCTGTCCTTTCATGTTCTACCATATGTCTTTGACCCGAACTCATGGTTAATCAGGCTAAATCAACACGTTAAATTCAAGACTAAAACACAACTGTATTGAGTCTGGAGGAATCACTTTATCTTAGTTCTTATTTCATTCAGCTTTTGTGAGAGGAAAGAAAGTATTCACATTGTCTAAAGGCCTGAGTTCGTTTGTTAAGATGGAGGGAGTAGCAGTTAGGAGAGAGATGAATGTTGTTAAAGACATTCTGCACTGAGGGTACATTTACAGTGGTGAAGCACAGAGCCAGACCCCGAGGTGAAAATATGTGGCATCCTGATTCGTTTTTTCACTCCAGATATTTTTCAGATGATTCAGATTAAGGAATATATGGGAGATGTGAATTACCAAGAGGTAGGATTCATATTAAAATCTTGGCAAAAGCAGCTCAATAGTGTAGATAAATTTATTGCTATCTTACTGTATTCTCTTACATAGATATTTCAGCAATTACTTATTTTAATCTTGATTTTTTTTTTTCTCCATGGAGTATAGTTACCTCTAGAGACATCTTAGGGACTCTGTACAGCAGTGCCATCTTTGCTATCAAGTCAGCGCTTTCCATTTCCACATCTCTTCAGACAGAATGTGCTGTTTCCTGTAGCTTCTATTTTCTGAAATGGACATGGCATAACACTCTATTACTGATGAATATTTTATTCATAAAATGGAGCTAAAAATGTATTTGTGCCACTCTAGGGCCAAAGAAGTATCTCCATTTGTGATTTTATTGTATTGCTGTAACATCTGGAAGACCTAAGCAGGATTAAAACTTCACCGTTGGCAAAGAACACTGAGGTTGTCAGAGTTATTTCCTTCCCCAGGAGCATTAAAAAGATAACCAGGGGAGCAAAAATGCGTAAAGGATCTTTGTGGCATTACTGGAAAAAAACTTTAAATATATATAAATAGATAGACAGACAGACATGTGTTCACAGCTCCATTTGGATTTTCAGCAATGATTTAGAGAAGAATGGGCAATAACATGAGCAAAGCAGGAAAAGCATGGAGAAAAAAAACATAAAAGGGCTCATGTTTTAACTCGCTCAAAATTTTATTAGTTTATTACATTATAAACTATTTGCCCTAGACATACTTTATATAATCTCTTACTTAATGTTTTGTGACAGCTTTAATACAACAAAATTAGATATGCTGCTACAATAGTCCTGACAGCTACCTGGTTTCCATGCATTAACACCATTGGCTTCTTGCCCAATACAAATAAACTTGAAAGGCTAGAGAGCACATCCAGTGAAATCAAGTAGCTTAAAACTAAAAGATAGAGCTCAGCATTGCAGAATAAAATATCATTGCAGGGGAATGATATCATTATGCATTTGATGATATCATTAACTGAAGTATTAGGAATATGTTTATG